>VUQH01075194.1:33155-57336 GCA_015106775.1 Etroplus canarensis
TGGCCATGTCAAAGCCTGAAGAAAGCGCATCATGTCACCAAGAGTATGCTTGTTGTTTTCTTTGACATGGTGTTGTGCACCATCAATACATTCCCTATGGTCAGACTGTCAACACTGTGATCTACTGTAACACACTCAGACATCTGAGGGAGAGCTTTCGACACAAATGACCTGAACTGTGATGCAAGCCAACGCACTTTAGTTTTATTTTTTCATTTTTCTTTTTCATGCCTTGTCTGCCAGATTTAGCTGTGACTTCATCTTATTTTCTAAAATAAAATTTAAGGTAAAGGGTTGCTGTTTTAGAATGGCATATATGGGCAGGTGTTCAGAACAGGGCCAAAAGGGATCCAACAAAGCAGAAATGCTATAAGCATTGTTTGCAGATCAGTGACTACCTTAAAGGGAATTGCATTTTTTCATAGGCACAGTGGCATCTCATATCTGCGAAAAAATCTGCATATTTAAAGGTTACATTGTAATTTATTCTCAGCTTAAAAAAAACAACTACAGGTCTCTCAATTCCTATTTCCTTTTCCCTCCTTAAACATGCATGAAAAGTATATTAGACTCAGGGATGCAGATTGAGCTGTGTCTACATATTCTCTTGCTTTACATCTTTTCAGTATCCTGTCCCACAAAACTCAATTTTAGCGTGAATCCCTGCTTTACATCTATGCTTAAAAATCCTTGGTTGCAAGTCAAGACCCCTCAGAGGCCCCAACAGGCTCATCAGCCTTCAGATAAACACCGCAAGAGAATATCCCACTTGGCTACTCACGGAGACAATGATGTAGTCAGACAGCGTGTCTGTGGATCACTCTCGCAGACACAACCTCACATTGAGCTGGCGGGGTTATGGAGATAAGGTGTGCTTTATTTAGCCACGTCAACATGATGGAGCCTAAATCGTGACGCCACCATTGGCTCCACACCTGCCTGTGGCACAGAGCGCGGGCAGTCAAGCACACGAAACGTGAATGCACTGACTTTAAAACAGTCTCTTTTATCTCTATACTGCAGATCCAAACCTTTTAGATACAGTGATAAATTAAAGTAGTAAAAATGTGTCTGAATTGTAAGCTGTAGCTGTCACCGTGTGTGCTGCAAGAGCTGAAGAAGTTTGTCTTGGAGATTGTAAATGTATGTAAATAAATTTCCAAGCAAATCGACTGTGATGTTGATAAGGGCTTAATGAGCCTCTGATAGCATTATGTCTTTTAGAGGCACAAAAGTGACTTAACTTAATTTTCTTTTTTTTCCTGTTTGCCTGGCTCCTATCCATTTTTGTTTGGGTTTTTTCTGTTGGCAGACTAGGAAGCTTATGCTATTGTTGCATTCAGTTGCTCCGGCTAAGTGACAGCTAAATGCCAGAAATGCAAAATGTAAATGCGGGAGGAAGAATGTTCGCTCGACAGGGTTGTTACTCTTTTATGCTGATTTGGACCGTGTTCTAACTCAAAGACATTTCCTTGACATTCATTTGTATTTTGGCTGCATATCTCGTCAGCGCAGCATACTATGCCTATGCATATGTAGAGCTCATCATGCTGAGACTGTGCAGGCCTTGTTCTTGCTCTTGCTCTAGATAGTGTTTTCTTGTACTGTATTTATGATGACTTTTGTCTGATCTCCAATTTTTTTCTCTCTTTTTTTCTAACTCAGGATCTGAAGAAGGTGCTGTCTTTCCCCCCATACCCTGGGGAGTTTTTGCACCCGGTCGTGTATGCCTGCACGGCGGTCATGTTGCTCTGCCTCTTCGCCTCCATCATTACGTACATAGTGCACCACAGGTATGAGAAAATCTCCACTTTGATTTCATTTAAGTATGCATTTGAGCTTTAATCCTATGCTGCGCGTCTCACCTTAATTTAAAATTACAGCCATTAATTTTACTTCTACTGCTGGACATTAAGGGAGACACCAATGTAATCTCCTTATTTCCCGCCTTTTTACCTACATGGTTGTTTTTGACTCTTCTGTCACAGATCCTGGGCTGACTGTGGCATGAGTCATATGCTTTAGGCTGGCATAAAGCAATGCAGCCTGCCTGACTTAGAGGATGTAAAACATATATGCATAAGTGTGTATGTGTGTGTTTAATGCCTCTAATGGATTTCTAAGGGGACTTTGGTCACTTCTGTTCCTTTTTATGGAGATGATGGCAAAAAATTTACCCTGTGGCTCTTGTGGCTTTGTGCTGTGGCATCTGTCTGCTCTTCTTAGGTTCATCTGCTGTGAATGCTGTTATTAAAGCAGAAGGGAGCCTGACTGGCATATTGTTTCAGCACAGCAATTCATCATTTGTTGTTCTTGTAAAGCATCATTCATTTTATCATATCCTTGGCATTAATGTGATATTACTATAATAGCTATCCATCTGTTTTCATATAAAGGAACTAAGAAATATCTCAAATGTCACATTTTTTTTTAGAAATATTGTTTTATAATACAGTTTGCTGATATATTCTCAGTCAGGTTTTTTGTGGGAGGTTCTGTCCTTACTGTGACTGAACTGCGGAATTTATTAAATGGTACAAAGGTGCAGAGGCTTTTGCAGTTTACATCCTGTGACACCTGGGACAGAGACAGGGTGGGTCCTTCTGCAGTCAGACAGTGATGACAGCAGCTGGGACTCCAAACAGCAGCATCACTTACTGTCGTCTAGCACTGCAGTATTGACGTTTGAAAGAAAAATTGGAAATTGCCATTGAGGCAGAAGATGTTTTTCACTCAAATGAAATGCAGATAATTCCCAGACACCAGTGTGTATTTTGCTTGTTTTTTCCAGAATATGGGACCTAAAATTTAGAGACATGCATTTAATAAATAAACTTACTTTCATTAAAATAATTAATATGTTGCTGTATGTATTATATGGTATAGTCATAACATTATATCTGTGAGGGATTTGTAAATATGTGTCTTCATTTTGAACATTTCATTTATGTATTTATCTACCAACTCAGGAACTAATTGTTGGCATTTACCACTGGGCTAGGTTTAGCTCAGGGGTCAACAACCTTGAACATTAAAACTGCTATTTGGGCACGTTTCCCACTGAAATAAAAAACCCACTGGGAGCCGCAAAACCACATCAGTTCCAAAACTGTTTTTTTTTCATACATCTCCATTCAGATACTTTTCAGCAAAGGCTGTCTTTTTTTCTGGAATTGATGCATACAGGGTGTGACACATATTGTGATTGACAAAATATTGAAGCACGTTTTATTTTAATCTTAAATGAACATTATTAAATTAAATTTCCATTATTTATTCACACAATTTTTTTTTTTTAAAGCTACCAGGGGGCCACGGCAGAGGGATAAGGGAGCCACATGTGGCTCCGGAGATGCAGGTTGCGGACCCCTGGTTTAGCTTCTTCATCACTTCACCAATAATCAAAAATGAGAGCAATGGTTCATGAGTGGCTTCACATACCTTTGATTTAACCGACTTTAGTGTAGCTGAGGGTTTTGTATGCTCAAGTGATCTCAGAAACTGTGCTATCAGGGTCAGCTTGCTCAGGGTAGGGTCTCCCACGGGAATCTAGTCTTGGGTGACGGACCTAGACTAAATGTTATTCGAAATAGTCCTGTTAAAACAGCATATAAGCACTCAGCGGCCTCGCTTTCAGCCACACGGATCCAGCTTCCTGTAGGCTCACCACCCACAGGAGGAAGTGCAACAGTCTGGGAGCTGTGTGGATAGAGTGGCAGTCAAAGGCAGAGACCTTGATGGTCCGATTCCTGGACTTGGGCTTAGATAGGGTTATTCGGGTTGGGATGAGGTCAGAGTAGAGCTGCTCTTCCTCTACGTCAATAGGAGATAGCTAAGGTGGTTTAGGCACCTGGGAGGATGCTCTTCCAAGGTGTTTCAGGAATTTTCAAGTGTGTAGAGACTTCAGGAAAAACCCAGGAAACATACCAGGAAAAGGAAGGTCTGAGCATCTCCACTGCCCACACAATATGGATATGCAGTGTAAAATTGATGGATAAGCATGGCAGAGAATAGAATCAAGTGTTTGATGTCTCCAAGCAAGTACATGCCGGTTTAAGTTTCAGGATTTGGTGTTTACACAGGTAATGCATAACTGTGACTCCCCATAAACCTGATCAGAACCAATCCAATACACTCATTCATCACAGTGTGCTTTTTGGGGCAAGACAAGATAAATTCCAGTTCAAACTAGAGCGAGAACAAGCCCATATTTAAGATGTGAAGCCAGAGTTTGTGTGGTGTCTGTCACACACGGGGAAGGGTTAGAGGGGTTTTCTTTCAACAGCTCTCACATTAACAAACTCCAACACCTCCTCCTCCTCCACACCTCCCTCTAGGCTCTCCCTAGTACTAAAACACATCTCTGTTTAGTAACACTTTAGTTGTGTAGTATCACTCCAGCTGACTGACAGTATCCAAGCTGTGAATCGTTGGGACTGTGCTAAATGGACAGAATAGAACAGAGGCTGTCTAAAGGCTCCATGTGCAGTGTGCATGTTGAATCTGTCACATTCTCACTTCAGCTTACTAACACATACACACATGCATAAATACATGAATGCAGCGTGCACTGCTGGTTTGTTCTCTGCCAGTAAGATAATCTAACACAGAATCTGTGATTAAGGGTGCATATGATGTATGATGTATAAGCCAAGGAACAACATAGTGGTGGGTAGCATATCTTTGAACCCCAAATCCTTTGAGCCCAATTGACAAAATTTGCATCAAAAGTGTTTACAGTCAGAAGTTATTCAAAATTAGAAAACACTGATACTATACTGCTAGAATCAGGGGAACATTTCAGTAATTTTCAGTTTATACAGTAACAGTTTTTCTCTGTAAACATTTCTGCATATAATTATGTATATTATGCATTTGGATCAGGACTTTTTTGACCCAAAAGCTTTCTGGTTTCAGGCCCAGTGTTCTGCTTGTAGTCTTATCATTATTTGAGCAGGCTCTAGTAAAGACTCCATGTGGAGAGAGAAAAAGGATTGCAGTTGCAAATGTGATCTCACAAACATCAATTAGGAGAATAGACAATGGGTTCCTATTTTGCATAATCAGAAGCCATAGCTGATTTAAATTTGGCCAGTCTCCCCTTCAAGGTGGGTCCTTGAACACCTAAACTGCTTCCAGCATGACTGCTGTTTTTCTCAGAATTTCACCACAAATTTCAAACTTGTAGAAAGCAACCATCAGCTTCTGTGTCAGACTAACCCAAAGGTAATACTGAGGATCATCAGTGGTTATGAGAGCTGAGTCTTTGACTAATGCCTAGAGACATTTTAGTAGAAGAGTCCACAGTGTCCAAGCCCTAAGGCACTTTTTCAGGTCAGAAGTTCAGCCAGGAGAATACTCATAGGGAAAACATTCATCACTAGCAACCTGAACAATGGTACATGGTACCATTGTGCCATCACACACACGCACAGCACACTGTTAACACTGAAGTATATTCGTCACACCAACATTTGAGTCACCATGTAAAATACATATTCAAGGTTTGGACACAGTGAGGAGATCCAGCACACTTCCAGAAAGCAATCTAAAAATTAGCATTCAGGAATCCAGAGGTGCGCAAGGTGATAATACTGAAGGGAAGCAGCTAAAGTTAGTTTATAAGTTTATGATCATACTTGATGTGAAGGGGTCACTTGTAGGGCACATTGATGGCTGACTCTGCACTTCAACTAGACTCTGCAGAGTTTTATAATGTCCCTAAGTTGTATCTTTTAGTTTTACAATTAACAAATTCATTATTATGGTTCAGTCTCATGGCTCTTACCAGCATTGTTTCCAGCTGGAGCTCGCAAGGGTGCAGCGGGCTTGTGAGCATAGTGGAGTACTCAGCAGCTACTGACCTATCTTCCTCTAAAGCTGGTGGAGACCAAAATAGAGCTACAAACATTGGACTCACTTTTTCCAGGAGCATTAGTCAAGAATGCCATTGTTACTCTATGTGTGCCGTATGTATACGAAGACAACACATGCACTACACTTACGTCATATTTTTATTTTTTTCCTGAGATTTTCCACTTCAACACAGTGGAATGTATTTAATTAAAATATAAATTATTTTATTTCATTATGTGGTGGAGGGTTGTGTCAGGAAGAGCATCCGGTGTAAAACCGCTGCCAAATTACCAATGCGGATTAGTCCACTGTGGTGACCCCTTGGTGGAGAAAACAAGGGAGCAGCCGAAAGGCACCATGTGGTATTGAATTCAGCCATATAGCTTTACCTTCTTGCCATGTTGCCTTTTCTTCATCGTAAGTAACATGCAATAGCATGCCATCAGTTCCATCTAATTGCATAACAGTGCTGCAGCCTGTAAGTCATGAGTCTTCACTAGCATGTTTGGAATGTGTCTGCCACCAATAAAATGACTTGGCTGTATTTATTCATTGCATAATGTGTCATATTACAATGTCCATGGCTTTATTGTCCCTTACATTTGGCAGAGGAATGGGTACAGGGTGAGAGAGCAGATGCAAAGTAAGGACAGCTTTATTCCCCTTACACTCTTGGAGATGGGGATGTGGAGGGTTGCCAGGTTAATGTACTTGACCCAGTGAAAGCCCAGAGCAGAACCTATGAAAACCTCCTTCAAGGGAGGTCTGAAGCCGGCCTGATTTATGGCCTCTTTGCTGGAAGGAGTTCACTACCTGGACTGCAGGAGAAGCATCTACAACAGTAGCTTTAATTCTCCCTCCCCTTACACAGAGCAGTGAAGCCCAGCCCCAGAAACGCCTCACGGCTCACTGCTGATCCACTGCTTCATCTACAGTTGGCTCACGTGCAGCTGGGGCTCTGCTCCTCCATTTTGGGGAGTGGAGATTTCCAGCACAGGGTTATATAATTTCAAATGGTGACAGTGACTGTAAGGATGAAGAGGTTGGAGCTGACACAGGGAAGTAATTAAAAGAATAGATGCTCCGGTAATTCATGCACAATATGTTGGTATTATCTGACCTATTTAGACTGTTTTCTAACAGCTGGGTGGAAAGTGATGGTTTGGGTTAAGTGCCCTGCTTAATGCTGCCATATTTCACAAAGTGGATAGAGTGCATAGATTTAAAATGTATAATTGCAATTGGCCAAGCCAACTGGAAGTAATATCATTTTTATTTTGTTACCAAACCAGCTGAGTGATTCCTATTTGTGTGCACATACCACTGCATTTACTGTATGTGTGAAGGTAGGTAAAAAAAGATGTGTGGGAAGGATGTACGTTGAGTTGTTACAAAAGAATCCACAAATATCTTTTTGCCTGAGGTCTATCATTCTAAACTAAGCATTATGCAGTTTGTTGCAAGGAATTTAATTATTTGCATCTTCCTTTTTTTCCTAAAATACTGCACCTTTCACATTTTGGGGTTGTTCTTTTTGATAGGGGCATATTTTTATCACTTTATTTTTATTGTTACAAGATTTCAATCAAACGTTCACTTAGAATAAACCAAAAGTAGTCCATTTAAGTAATTGAATGGTGTTATGGTTGCTATTCTAGTCCCAAATTAAAACTAAATACAAAATAATAAGTAGATTGAAGAGAAAAAAATGCTAAGAAACAATAATTAGGTTCTGTCTTAACCCAAGACAGCAGTAGTCATTTTGTAAATGCAAAAAAAAAAAGGCTTTTGACACTTCACTATTGAGTCTTTTAACTCTCTCACAGAAATCAAGACATACATAAAAATCAATGCAGCAATGTCAGTGTAATTAAAATTATATGATTCATTTTTGTGTTAATGTGTAAAATCTGTAGGCAAGAAACAAGCTATTTGGTACTTTCTGGTTCCGATTTGTAGTCTATTTGTAGTCCAAATTAAGTTACTCTATTGTGTTTGAGTAGGCTTTGGTTGCATTCAATTCAGTTAAATTCATTTTTATTTATATAGGGCCAATTCACAACAAAAGTCGCCTCAAGGCACATGCAGGTAAACATTCTGAATGGAGAGCAAAATTTCCCAAGCATCAGCTTTACAGTATATTAGTTTTAAAAAATGCATTTGATTTGTAAACAATGATATTCTGGAACATCCTGCCTACAATACAAAGCCCCTGCAACTATTGACTATTGCAGGCAAAGTCAGCACACTAGCTGATGGGTTCCCAGATCGATGATGTTTAGTGTCCCAAAGTGGGTTTCTAAGCAAATTTCCTAAATCACTGTAGCATAAGTCTAATCTTCTGTGTGTTTCTGCATTTTTACCACCGAGGTTATATTTTTGGTTTGGTTTGTTTGGTAGCAGGATTACACAATAAGTAACAGATAGATTGGCATGAAAATTTTACCACTGGTGGGACTTGCTCCTACTGAGAATTAAGTAATTTTAGAGTTGATCCAAATCTGGATCTGGATTCAGGCTGACTAACTGCATATAAGTCTTACATCACCAAGCACAACGATGAGTGTCAGATGCAGAGATGTAAAGTATGACGCCATGGACAAGTTTCATTCTGCCAGGAGAACTTTACCTGCTTGTCTGTATTGTGCCAGCTAAAAAGTTTGGTGGAGTAGGTATGGCCCCTCAGTTCCAATGAAGGGAAATCATAATGCTTCAATTTACCAAGACATTTTGCATGCGTCCGGGATGGGGTCTTAAATTAGTGGGTCTTGAGTTGGTCTCCATGTCCATGCAGGTCTTGAACCAATGGCCATCAACAACCCTCTGGTTCCCAACCAAACTCCGCTATGGCCTGAGCCACTACCTCCCCATTTTGGTGTCAGAGACCTTGGCAAATGTGCGCAGAGCCGCACAGAGGCCTGACCTCAGCGCCACTGAATACCTTTGGAATGAACTAGAATGGAGACTGTGAGCTGTCTCAGATCAACTTCACAAATGCTCAGCTGGCTAAATCCCCACAAACACACTCCAAAATCTTGTAGAAAGCCTTCCCAGTTACAGCTACAATAAAGGATCAACCCCATATTAATGCCTATAGATTTAGAATGTGATGTCATTAAAGCTTTTGTAGGTGCAATGTGTAGTTGGCCTTATCCTAGTTTAAAATATAGAAATTTGAGTTATTCAGCCTTTCAAGGGTATGCTGCCTCAGACTTCTCTTGTTACTGTTATGAAGTTCTGCAGTGTTTCACTGAAATGCCATTACACATTGTAAGTGAATGGAGTTAAGAGATTTTATGAGCATGGTTGATGATGACTGACTGTGATGTTGCTTGCAATTTAGGTTCTGGGTTAGGTTAAAAGCTGGGAATAATCAGAGCTCCCCCTGTCTAAATATAGAACTGTCTTCAGTCACAGATGCTTGTGTAACCCACAATGAGCACTTTAGAGCTTTCAAGTAACAGCAACATGAAAACAAATATAGCTAAAAATAGCTTGAACAACTTCTATTAATAACATTTTAAATATTCTGTTACCCACCATATGTATTGGTGGCTAAATACTTGTTTGGTAAAAGATTAAGACAATGTATGCACACCTAAATATACTTAAAGTAACTGCTGGAAAATACACAATGAAAACCTACTGTACAAAATTTTACTGTAAGATAAACCACAAAACTCAGTAGTACTTTTGTGTATGGTATGTACAAGCTAATTTTTAAAAATTTCTTGATCTTCTTTTGGCAGCGCAATCCGCATCAGTCGGAAGGGATGGCATATGCTGCTCAACTTCTGTTTCCACACAGCTCTGACCTTCGCTGTGTTTGCTGGAGGCATCAATCGAATCAAATACCCCATCATCTGTCAAGCAGTAAGTGCATTCCCTTTTCATTCGTCCCACTCTCAAAGCGCTCCAAAAAAATTGATTATGAATGTCTATATACCAGGCCACTTAGTGCAGAATGTGGACATACAGTAATTCAGCTTTGTGTCTCTTTTATGCCTCAGCTGCATGTACGGTCTGGTCACTCTTTCAGTGAAGTGGTGGCCCAATAAGCACTGATGATTCAGGCCTTTTCATCATAAATGTACTCAGTTGCTGTGTCTCTTTTGTCTTTCTGTGTCTTTTTTTTTGCCCGGGGTTAGTGGTGGGCATTGTGGAACAAATATTGAGGACATTTTAGAAAACATTGGCCTATAAAAGATTTTATGGTCAATAGAATTGTACAAAAACACATTTTTGTATTTTAAAAAAAATTGTGAATGTTACTGTATTGGTTTTCATCACAGGTGTCCAGTCTGTGTAGTTGAGATACAACCTATGGATGTTTTTGAATTTCTCTGTTGTTCATAAACATCTGTTGAACCAAGTAATTTTTTATTAAAACTGTAAATGCATCCTTTCATCACTGAGATAAGGTTCAGGAATGATGACACATCTTTCTGCAGTCAGTTGTGTGTTGTGTTGTGCTTCTGTCTTTGATAAGGCAATAATGCAGTTTCTTATTTAAGGGTTTAGTGTTCAGTGTTTGTGTTTCTGTCATCAGACCATGCGCATAAATATGGGTGCAGTCCATTTTTTAGTCAAGTATAGAATGAGTTACTATAATGTTTATGGTCCTCACATGATAAATTCTGCTGATTTTGGAGATCTTCAACTTTTTCTTTGGCTCTACCAGCATGCCAAAGTTTTCACCTGTCTAGACATTGGCTGTCTTTCATTATGGCCAATCTTATTATGGCATATGGCATGCTTTTCAGAGGAATTCTAAAGATTACATTATTTCTAGAGGTTTTAAAATTCAGTCACTGCTCATGAGCTGGGCCCGTCTTGCATGACTGTGCCTGTATACCAGCCAGGTTGCTGTCATTCAGTTGTCTCTTCTGTGACTCTCATTTTGGACTGCAGCTGATAATGGTAGCCCTTGTTCTGCTCTGCAGCCTTGATGAGGTTTGCATAGCAGCAGATAAATCAGCTCTTCACCTCCTTCCCTTTCTGGTATGAGTATCCCACCAGCTTGCACCAGATTTATTGGAGAGCAGAACTAGTCATAACTGCATTCCAAGATGGTGAGCTGGAGTTTGTTCCCTGGACAGGAGATTCAGTGGAGAGGCAGCTGAATGATACTGAACACTATCTCAACAATCACTAGGCCAGGATAATAGCAGGGAAACATGAGCTGATGAGCACTGACTGAATTTTCATGTTACAGTACTTTCATATAATGTCTTAACAGTCTGTCTAAACTTTGGTACTTCACATGAACAAAGCATGGGTGCATTTTTATGACTTGTGATTTGTCAGTGATTTGTAATTAGAAGGCAGAATGACAAAAAAGTTCCTGGTAAAATGTTCAGAATAAAATCACAGCAAAAATGCTACAGTTTGTGAGCTGGGTCGTTAGCCTTGAAATGACGTGACGGGCTTTAGATCCTAGCAGCCACATGCGCAACTAATTATCGGATCTTACAATAAACTGAAGCTGTCCATACTCCTGACTTTTCCTATGAATTGTCTCAACATCTACTAAGAGATGCTCATGGTTCTGAGAGGTTGTAGCCTAAAGACTCTAGTGCTGAGCTAAATTTAAAATGCTTAAGCAGCAAGACTTATTTATTTGTTTGTTGTTTAATCCAAATTCTGGCTCTAACATCTGAATAGCACAGCAGAAATCGAGACTCATCAGACCAGGCAATATTTTTCCACTCTTCAATTGTCCAACTTTCGGTGAGCCTGTGTGAATTTTAGCCTCAGTTTCCTGTTCTTGGCTGACAGATGTGGGACTAGGTGTGGTCTTTTGCTGCTGTAGCCCCTCTGCTTCATTGTTTGGTGTGTTGTGTATTCAGAGATGCTCTTCTGCATACCTTGGTTGCAACAAGTTGCTATTTGAGTTTGCTATTTTCCTGTCAGCTGGAAGCAATCTGATAGTTCTTCTCTGATCTCTGGCAGAAACAGGGCATTTTCACCAAGAGAACTGCCACCTGCTGCATATTTTCTCTTTTATGTTCCACTTTCTGTAAACCCTATAGATGGTTGTGCAGAAAAATTCAAAAAGATCACCAGTTTTTTAAATGCCCGCATCAGCCTGTCTGACACCAACAACCATGCCACGTATCACCTTTCCTCCCCATTCTGATGCTTGAACTTCAGTAGGTCGTCTTTACTAATCACATGCTGCAACTCAACACATTTAGGCATGTAGACATAGTCGTGATGACCTACTGCAGATGAAAGGATGTACCCAATAAAGTGGCTGATGAGTGGAAATGCTTATTTTATATTTACAGTAACTATAAATCTAAGAAGTATACAAAATAAGATGGTGAATAGCAGTGATGCAAGCAGTGCACTGTATCTGTGCTCTTCAACTTGTGCTTTACAGTCGGTATGTCATCACATGGATAGTTCTTTTGTCTCTGCTGCACACAAACATGAATGAGTGAGTTAGACTTGGGAAGGAGCATGGAGATATCTAATGACAGGATAGATTTGGAAACAGGGAAGGGAAATGATTTGGTGCCTGCTGGTCATACATAAAAAATGGAGGTGGAATAAAAAAAGAAACCCATAAAATTTTAAATTAAAATGCCCAAATAAATACAAAACATATGTCACTTTGAAAAGAAGCTTGAAAAAATAGATTCTTGGTGAGTTGGCTGTACTGTTAATTGAATTGTATTCCTGATGGAAATAGCCAAACCACTTTAAAGTGACAGATAAGAAATGGTGCATATGTTTTGGGATAGCTGATGTTATCGAAGAAAATGAAAATGAAAATATTTTTCAAAAAGCAATATGTTTCTTATTTAACTATTTTATATGACAGAATACCATATGGTCCCTGTGGATTTTCCTATCCATTTGATTGATAGCTTGACCTGCCTTGGTTGTGAGCATGAAACATCAGCTTGAGCAGAGCATCCTCTACTGTCAGCTCACCTCAGCAGGGGGGGCATTTACTGTATGTAGCCACAAAGAGATTGATGTACACCTCTTTTCTGTGTCTGACTCACAGTTTATACCGTCTTCAGTCACTGTTGGTTTGGATCAGTTGGCTTCCCTTCTATTTTTTGTGAGCTACCGCACGTTTGGGTCTCAGCTCCTTCTTCTGCTGTCACAAGCACTTTAGGTGGCCCCGTATTCCATAGTGTAACAACTCCGCCTCTACCTGCTGAAATATAGCCAGCTTTTCCTGAGTTGTCTAGCAGGAGGCTCAGTGACAGGCATGTCTTAAAGAAGTCTCCACTTGTGTCAGAGCCGTCAAGTCTTCCCCTACGATAGTAACTGACACAAAATGGCTGGTATTTGTCAAAAATTGCAGCTTCCCTCTACTCACCTGCTTCCTACCGTTTAACAGCTCATTAATAACTTTGCTAAATATAGGAATAGTTCAACTTTTTCTTTAAAAGTACAGGAAATATGAAAATGCCATATCAGAATTGTCTTTGTTTAGTTAAGTATACCAAATTACATTTGGTTGGATATGCATAATATTTTTATTCTGATATAGTGGATAAAAGTATGCAGTCTTAAGTGCTGGAAAATATGTCAAAAGTGTTGTAATTTGAAAATCTTGACATTAAAAATTTAAAAACAGCTAGTGGGATAAGAAAATTAAGTCCTCTATCCTTCATTTCATGTATAAGGCACAATTTAGACCAAGTTCACAGTTGACCTGAAGGGGTATGTGGAGCTGAACAGTCTTCAGATCTGCTCTGATGTGCAGTGGTTATAAATTTGAGACCTTTATGAACAAAAATGATAGATTGTGGTTATTTTCTTCTATTCCTTATTAAGACTAGGTTCTATTATAGTTCATATTAGTATTAGTGTAAATAGTACATAATTAGACTTTTAGCTAATTTAGAATCACTACTTCACCTATTGGTGAGATTTTGGTCAACTTGGACACCATTATCACTTAATAGGTCTTCAGCCAAATTGTGTTCAAAATTATATTTTTCATTTTACATGCGCTTTTCCATTTTCACAAGAATCACTGCTCCTAAGACTCTTGGTTTGGATTATAATGTCCATGAAATAGTGTTTGCATGTGTCCTTCTGCCATCTATACTTAAATACCCTCATTAGGTTCATTTATGGCAGAATAATGTTTATATTAATACATATAATGAATAATGTCTAGGTTAGGGCTGGTCAAGCACTTGGGCTGTTGACCTGGATATGACTGTTTGCAAGCTTCCTTGACTTCTCAGTGGATTTTAAGTCTCAGTATTTTGTGCAATACAGTCTACCAGTGACAAGAAAAATCATCACTTTTTCTGTACTTCACATTAAACTAACCAGTGATATGTGATATAATACTTGGCCACATGGTGGTCTTCACAAAGAAACATAAATTCCTCTGCCACAGAGGTATTGCGTGTTTAGATTGTTTATCCATCTGTTACAAATCATTTTACCACCACAGGAGCTGACTTGTTTGCTGGATCTTTGCCAAATTGTGTTTGGTTAATACCAATGGTGGGTAGAAGATCTGATAATATTTATAAAATTGTGGGGTCAAAGATCAAGGTCACTCAGAGTCATCAGTGAAATTCTTGTTGCCATTTTAGGAGCTTACTGGACTGCTAGATCCTAGCCAGGTTTATTGTAATTAAGTACGGAGATGAGTAGAAGAACTGGTAACTTTTTTGTGGTCGTGGGATCAAAGCTCAAGGTCACATTGGGTCATCAATGAAATCATTGTTGCCACCATAGAAGCTGACTGAGCTGCTAGACTATTGCCAGTACTTATATGGTTGATCACCATGATGGGTAGAACATCTGGTAACATTTACAAGATTGTCAGGCTATAAGTGAAGGTCACACAAGGTCAGTTTTAAGGTGGAGGCATCCCAGCCAAGTTCTAGGTATTTCATTATCTATAGTTTCTGTGCCAGTGATTTCACATGCAGCTGTCTGGATTGGAAGAATTTTAGTTTTAGCACTATTGACTTTATGGGTGAGTGGGAGGCATTCAGCTAGTAAGCTTTGAGTACAAGCCTCAGAACAAAGATAGAAAAATGTTAGAGCCAGATTGTTATATTGATCTGTCTTAAGAGTCAAGAGGCACCTGATGTGTAGTAGAATTTCTTGTCTGCATAAAAATAATCTAAAATAAGCATGAGGGATGCACTTATCACATACACTGGGACACAGCTTTTGAGTTGTTATGTTGTAAACAAACACTTTGACTGGGTGTGTCCTCATCAGCACTTTTTATTTGATTTCTTATTAGAAATGTTATGTTGTTACTAAGAGACCTTAACCAGTATTGTGTGTTGGATTGTCCATATGTTCATCTGTTACAAATCTTGTTACCACTAGTAGAGCTGACTTGTTAGCTGGATCTTTACCAAACTGTGTACAGTTAATACATATGATGGGTTGAAGATCTGATCACATTTACGAGACGATGGAGTTAAGCGTCAAGGTCACACAGAGTCATTAATGAAATTCTTGCTACCATCATAGTAGCTTACTGGGCTGCTGTTTCCTTGTATATTCAATTACTATGATACATAGAACAACTGATAACATTTTTGAGGTCATGGGCTCAAAGGTCAAGGTCATATTGGGCTGTCAATGAAAATATCATTGTCACCATAGGAGCTGACTGGACTACTGGATCCATGTCAGTTCTTGTATGGTTAATCACATTATGGGTAGAAGAATTGATAACATTTTTTAGGTCTGCCTGTCCATCTGTCTGTTACAAAATTTACCACTGCAGGTGCTGACTTGTTTGCTGGATCTTTTCCAAAATTTGTGTGGCTAATACCTCTAATAGTTAGAACATTTGGTAACATTTATGACACAGGGTCAGATTTAAAACAGAGGCATACTCGTGGAGTTCTAGGAATTATACTAATATTTTACCAGGTCAGAAAATACAGATTTTTTTTTTTAAAAATCATAAAGCTTTCCTTAATACAAAAGAGTAATTATTTTAATTCTGTAGCCATCTAAAATCTTCTACTATCCAGAAACAATAATGCAGGTATTTCTAATGGAGCCAAGTGACTTAGCTGGCCTTGCCACTGGTCTTTAACTTATTTGCCGTTCATTAGTTTATTTAACTTTGTCCTAAGGCCTTTGAATACTTTTTGATGCTCTTCTTTTACCTAATGACTCCTAGCAAGATCACTCTTGGCAGATTTGGGAAGGAGCCCAGATTGCCTTCAGTCCCACTGGGATTGAGACAGGCTCCACCAGACACAATTTGGAATAATTACAGGAATGTTTGAGGAGATGTGTGATCGTACAATGCATATTCACACTCAGATTCACACATGGATACATGCAGTGACTGCAAAGTTCTCTGTACTCCCCCCAATCACCCCATCACCCTTCTTTATGCACACACTTACTCCCCTCCTCCCCTCCCAGGAGGACAAATAAGTACATGTTCTCCCTCCAAAAGAAGCAACTTCAAGGAGCTCTGAATCTAGATTTAGCTTCTCTCACAACCCTTCAAGCATCCACTCCCCACCCAGCCTTCACTCCCTTACCCCTCCTCCCTTTCCTTCTACACCTGCATTCCATACTCATCCGCCTGTTCCTCTATCTGTATGCCAGTCTTCAGTCGTGCACTGCCACTCCACCCACTGTGGCACTGTCGCTATGCAGCATCCAATGACTTTACAGCCTCAAAGTCAAAGTCATCTCTAATCTCAATTTCTATCTTTTCTTCAAACAAGGCTTGCTTTATCATTGATTTTGAGCAACTGCCCAGCTGTCACACTGCATTGTCTGCTTGCCTGGGCTAAGCAAGAGAACAACATACAGTATATAACAGTTTCCACTGGACTTACCTCATCTTACCTCAGACCATCAAAATTTAGATTACACATCACAGATGATTGTTCAGTCAGTGTGACCAGCGTTAAATAACCTATTAATTTAGTAAAAGAACTTAGCAAAGGATGACCTAGATCTGAGGTTACATCCAACTGTCAGCTTAAAGATGCTATACAGAGGATTTCCCTAATTAGCGCAGAACTGTGAAATTAGTTGTGACTGCAAAAGCTGGCAAAAGAGAGAGGGAGAGACGACATTACAGTATTGCATTGCTTTGTACTTCCATTGGGTCCAATTTGAGTGTTCCTGAGCTCATTTCCCCACACTTAAAGGGCCTCCTTTAGACCAGCACCGAAAACAGTTTGGAAACAATATAATGAATATGACATAAAATCGAAGACAGTTTAGAAGGAGTTTTGAATATAGCACTGTTAGCATATGCTGAATGTTTTAAATGTTTAAAGGTTTTAGTTCATTTGACCCTGTTAGGTTTATCTGTTAGGTTTAAACAAAATGCAAAATATCCTCAAGCTAAAAGGCTATTCTAAATCAACACAAGGAACTTAGGTACTCATTGTTAAAGTATGTAGGCGTTCCTATAGACTGCAAATAGCTGCAAGCAACATCTTTCCCAAGCTGAGAACATTGTTCTGCCTTGTTGAGTTTGAATGCTCTGGTACTACATTGCAGTGCTTTTACCTTTTGACACTTTTCTAGTTCATTGTTTTCTACAGATATAGCTGGAGCATATCAAGAACAGACATGTCCAAATTCTGGCCTGGATGCCAATCACAGCCCGAGATCAGATTTTATACAGCCTTTGCTCCTGTCTTAAAAGTATTTATTTTTGGCCAGCACTGTCAAACAGAATGAATACATTAAACAAGATCAAAATGCAATTTCTCTATCTATGTTATGAGCTCCTGGATTATTTCTGCCACTTGGCAGCTTCAAAAAAGAGGGAAGTTGATAGTGAGGGCCCCATTGTCAGGAGATATGGGAATTGCAATACTTTTTCACTGAAAACTGAAACAGTTGTATTAGTCTGATTAGTGAAGAAAGTATTGTCTTGCATTAGTAGTTCAATGTAAAGAGAAACTATCAGACAAAACATGCTAAGGCATACGAAAAGCTAACAGGGAGTGTGCTAAAAAATAAAACAACTCATAGCTGGCTTGGCCAGTGATTTAAATCATGGGCTTTTGGTAGTATTTTGATTCAAATCAAATTACCACCAAAGAAAACTATAAAGAACCATGTTAAACACGGAAACCCTTTTATGGAAGCTGAGTTTATCAAGACTGTCACATGAAAATGGTGGAGAATATTTGCCCCAAGATGTACATCTGTAAATTTTATATTAAAAAAAAAAATGTCAGGAGTACTTTTGGCCATTGGGTGTTTTCCCAGTAATAAATTTGACACTCTGAAAAAAGTTTAGATATCACTGAACTAAAGTGCGTAGAATGATTTTATTTATTTTATAGTTCTTGGCCATGTCTGGTAGTTCTTTGTGTTTTCTGTAGATTCAACTGAACAGGCGATTACTTTTGTTGTATCTTTTATGTGCATCTGTATTGTAAACATTATGTCTAAGCCTACAGTATACTGGCTGACATGCAACATTCCCTCTAAGCTGCCCGCTTGTGCAATCATGCACTGCTCCTGCATCCTCCTCACACAGCAAATCTATGCAGCGTGCAGCAAATCTATGCGGCACGCATGCAAGCGCACAGCTTAGAAGGAACGTTGCCGACATGACATGGCATGACTGAAACAAAAGAAATAAAAGAACTGAGAATTTTCAGTTAAATTTCGCATTTCTCTGCCTACTAAAACTATGACTGTTTATTATGACATTATTTCAAAGTTCACTAAAAATATGATACTTCTTCTTGTGTTTCTCTTCAGAATGTACAGAAACCACACATGCTTTTCTATACTTACAGTGGACTAATTGTGCTTTTCCTTAGTTTCTGTCATAAAGTTAGGACCATAAGTTTGGGAAATTTTGGGTAATTTTACCTCTGTACACTACCACATTAAATTTCAAATCAGTCAGTCAGAATGCAATTGAAGTGCAGACTTTCAGCTTTAATTCAAGGGGTCTGACAAAAAAAAATGTATTCACTATTTAGGAATTACAGCAACTTTTATGCACTCCCCCAATTTTAGAGAATTCAAAAGTAATGGGACAAACTAACATTCTAACATAATTCTACAGTTAATATAAGAATTGTTTTTAATGCTTGGATTAAAATCCTGTGAAGTCAATGACTGCCTGAAGTCTAGAATTCTTGGACATCACCACATACTGTGTTTCCTTCAGTTGCTGCTTGTTTGTCGGTCTTTCTGCCTTCAGTTTTGTCTTCAGTAACTGAACAGCTGCTTTGTTGGATTGAGATTAGGTAATTGACTTCGCCATCGTAGAATATCTCATGTCTTTGCCTTGAGAAACTTGGGCTGCTGTGAAGTGCTGTCCAATTAATTTTGCAGCATTTAGCTGAATCTGAGCACAGGGTATAGCCCTGTACACATCACAATTCATCCAGCTACTTCAATCAGCAGTCACATCATCAATAAACACTGGTGACCTGGTTTCATTGGCAGCCATACATGCCCTGTCATAACATTGCCTCCACCATGTTTGACAGCTAATGTGGTATGCTTTGGATCATGAGCTGCTCCTTTTCTTCTCTGTACTTTTCTCTTCCCGTCATTCTGTTACAGATTAGTCTTGGTTTATCAAAAGATTTTTTCCAGAACTGTTCAGGGTATCTCAGATGTTCTGTAAAGTCCAAGCTGGCCTTCCTGTTCTTGAGTGCAAATCTGTGGTTTAAACCTTGTTGTAAAGCCTCTATATTTCACAAAGGTATCTCTAGATTTCAGACTTTGACAATGATACACCTACCTCTTTGAAAGTGTTCTTGGATTTTCTAAATGTTGTGAAGTAGTTTTTCTTGACCAAGTAAAGACTTATGTGATTATTCCATTTTTGTTGTTTTCAGTGGTCTTTCAGGCCCTTTGGTGTTGCTGAGCTGGCCAGTGCATTCCTTCTTAATGTTCCAGACTGTTTGTTTTGCCACTCCTAAAGTTTTTGTTGACTCTGTAGTAGGTTTAGTTTTCAGCCTAATAATGGCCCTTTTCACTTGTATCTGCATCTCTTTGGACCTTATATTCAGAGTTTCAGTGAACAAGTACCAAATTTAAGTTCAGCACTTGGATTCAACTCTTGATCTTCTTCTGGTCAGTCAGTTGTCCCAGTTGATCCTCTGAAAATAATGGCCTATGCAACAAAATGGCTATAATTCCTAAACAGTTAATGCAATACTTTTGTCAAAACCATTGAATTAGAACTGAAAGTCTAAACTTCAATTGTGTCTTGATTGTTTGATTTGGTTGTGTCATTGTCCCAGAACTCATTGATGTAAACTATATGTATATAAGCAGTGGCCATAAAGGGAAGGACATTAAAGCAGCAACGCTGCTGTTGTGGAATCTCAGAACAGAAATATGGAGCTGGAATACAGAATGGCACATTCACATTCAAATCAAACTTTGTTCACAAAACTGATTGTTTTGTTGCTTTTCCCATAATGTGATAGAAAACAGGTATAATAAATTTAAATAGACTCTAGATTACATGCACTTCTGCTGAAAGATTTGGGGTCAAATAAATGATAAACTTGCATTAGGAAAGGCAACGTGCCTGTGGAACAAAGATGTGTTGTTCCCTGTCTATCTACATAGATATCCTATTAGAAATCCTAAATGATTTATGATGAATGATTCAATTAAAAATTAATTGTCCTTTACAACATTAATGATCAGTTTTTATGGTATATTAGATGAAAACAAACAGGCTTTTCATTAAAAAAATAAGAACATTTCTAAGTGGCCTCAGCCTTTTGTGCAGTAAAACATACAGGAAGGAAGAAGACACACACTAAGAATAGGAATGTGAATAATAACAATATTAAGAATAATACAAATATTAAAATAATTTCCTGCGTATCTTTAAGTGATAATTAAATGTAGTCTATATATCCCTGCTGATTTTAGTTTGGTAAGTTTGTCGTACATTAAGAGCAGAGGGTGGCACAGCAAGTTTTTTGTGCAAATTTCTTATTAATTTCACATGAAATTCATTGTGTGTCTGTTCCTGTTGAATCTGTATTTGACTTGTATAGAACATGACATATCTGTCTTTTCTTCATCTTCTCACATCTGTTGCTATTTTACAAGATCGAGCCTGAAAGGCCATTTACCTGAAATACCTTAAAAGCTGTCCTGCTACCCATCTAACATGACGTTCACTAATACTGCAGAAAGAAACACTACTGTCTTACCGTGTATCAAGTTATTCTTATTATTTTCACATGTATTGAAAAGTCACAATTTCACAAATCAAAATCGAGCCACCTTTTCTCAGTGTGTTTATTTATTTATGTCTCTTTGACATCACCATAAGAGATAAAAGAAGGACTTAGGGGAGACAGAAGCTGTGTCTGTTTTAATGGGAGCACATTGATCAGTCTTCCTGAGCTGCTTCCAGCTTCTGTTTTTTTTTAACTGTGTGATCATTGTGCTGCTGCTCACTGATCCGATTATTGACTGAAATTTTGTATTTACCCAGATTCTCTATTAACAGTGACACATCAGGTGAAGGCCCACACCAGCTCTGAATAGTAAAAGATCAGATATAAAAATAGTGCTGCATTTAGCAGTCGGGTCACTCGAGTACGTAACAATGCACCTTTCACAGTCTCAATAACAAATATGTATGGTCACAAATATGACCAGTTACAGTCATGTCCACTTTTTTAAACCTATAAAGGTTTCTTTGCTTTCAAAAATACACTTTTGGATTAGGACAATCAGAAAAAGTTAACATAAACTGTGTGGACAAAAGTATTAGACCACTTACTCATTGCACCTGCAGGGCCTTTTATGACATCCCCTTTTCAGTCCATATGCATTAAAATGGAGTTTGTCCCCCCTTTGCAGCTAGGACTGCTTCCACTCTTCTGGGAAGGCTTTCTACAAGATTTTGGAGTGTATCTGTTTGAATTTTTGCCTATCTATCCAGTAGAGCAGTCAGGCAGGTAATGTTCTCCTGGCATTCACTAAACCTAGACTCTTCCATCACACTGCCAGATAGAGAAGTGTGATTTGTCACTCTACAGAACATGTTTCCACAGCTCCATGATGTACCTCAGCACTTTGTGACCATACTCTTTAACTTTACATGGTCTGCCACTTCATGGCTGAGTTGCTGTGGTTCCTAAATGCATCCACTTTGCACTAGTACCACTTACATTTGATGTAGTAGCTAGGAGAGAAGAAATTTCACAAACTGTCTCGTGCAACAGTGGCATCTTATCACAGTTCCACGCTGGAATTCAGTGAGCTCTTTAGAAAGACCTAATTTTTCACAAATGTTCGTGAAGGCAATGCATTAGAAATAAAACAGATCTTGATGACCCAGTACTGAAAATATTAAGTAATGCTTAGCAAAATGATTTAAATAAGGGTGCTCTTTCAAGAATTTATAAAGGTTTTTTAACCCCCCAAAAAAGAAAAACTTACTCCATTGAATACATTAAAAGAAACTGGGAAACAGGGTAATTTTTCAGTAACAGATGAAGACTCTTTGAAAGTATGTTAATTTCCATGGAAGTGCTCAAGTTCTAATACCTGAAAGGAATTTGAGTGGAAATACATATTTTGTTTCTTTATCACACCTAAACAAAGAGCAGATTTTACAGGAAGAGAGACTAGATGCTGGAGCCAATGTGGGTCTCAGGAAGCCAGTCACTGGCATGTTATCTGGGAATGCCCAGTGATTCCGCCCTTTTGGGTAGAAATTCACACTAAAAAATATACTTAATATTGAGCTGCCTATGCTGTTTTTAGGAACTATCAATTTAGGAGGTTCAGATGAATACATGTTTGGAATTTTGATCTCTGCTTATAAAAAAAGTAGTCTCAAGACATTAATTGCATCCTGAACCCCCCCACAATACAAAAGTGAGTGAATATAGTAAGTGATATTTATGTTACGGAAAAACTTCTTTCTCCATCTTCAGAAAGATGTCTTTACTAAGTTTTGGGGTCAAACATGTAGAGCCTGTATGGCTGGACTTTAGGGAGGTCACTATGTGATTTATTTTAATATATTATTTTTCTTTCTTTTACGGCAAGTTTTTATTTTATCTCTCAATTTCCCCCAACAAGCTTTTTGTTATTTCTGTGTGTGTACTTTATCTCCCCAAAATGTATAGTTAATATATTTGATAAAAATTTGAGGGATGGCACTGCATAAGCAATTGGTTTTGATGTTTGTTTTGTGATGTAAAGTGCTGTCTAAAAAATAAAGCATTTTTAAAAAGGCAGACTTCAGTGCTAGATGCTTGATTTTTAATCACCTGTGCAATGGGACTGAATGAAACAGCCGCATTCAACTGTTAAGAGGTTTGGCCCAATACTTTTGTCCATGGAGTGTAGGTATTTTTAGCATAAGCTACTAGGCCTCTGAAGTTTTATGATTTTTACTTTGAAAAAATGCTGTGTCACTTTATTATTGCTGACATGTCTCAGCTGATGTGGCATTCTACGTGAAGGGTTGCAGTTGGATAAGGCAGTTGAAACACAAAAACAATATTCAGGGACCTTAATCAGCCAGTTATAATCACATCGCACATTCCGATCTTTACCGTATTGTTAATCTAAGAACCCCTCCTCCCCCATTAAAACCATATTTAAAACACACTTCCCTTCTGTCTGCTTTTGGCACTAATAAAGCTCTGAAGTGGTGGACTCTGAAGCTGTGATTGACTTACCACCCACTCTCTGCTCTCTATAACTAGCTCAAGGACACTTCCAATTAGCGTCTGGACAGTGGTAGCTTCAGTCCCTAGGCCTTTCATGCTGGAGAGAGGCCATTTGATTGGATATCTTAGGTTGCCAGTACATCATGAATGCTCTGACTGGGTGGAGAAAAGACTCAGCGCATTTTAATTTTCTCCATCCATTCTCCTTTCTCCCTTTTTTTCTGCAACTGTCATCTGTGCGCTCGCTGTCTATGAGCTGGCAAAGCCTTTAAACAAAGTTAGATTAGTCCTCCCATTCAAACATAATTCATGAATATTAAAATGAGGAGGAACGGAGATATGTGTACAGTGCATTTTGGAAAAACAATCACACGCTGATAGTTGTCAACGTGACTATCATTTATATTCAGGTTTGTTATTCACAGTGCACACCTCGTGTCCTCTAACTCAACTGATAAGGAGCTGCTCAGTATCCACCAGTATAACCTCACTATAATGCTCTTATCCCAGACAACCTTGATGATTCAATAGCACTTTTTGAACCTGTCTTTCCATTCTTGTACTATTGTCTTTTAGTAAAGGATAAGACAGCGCAGCCAGGTCTTTAAGGAAAATGTCTATGGAGACACCCTTGGAGTGACATTGATGATGTGGTTTTTTTTTTTTTTTTTTAGGGGGGTGGCAGC
>VUQH01075194.1:57356-70025 GCA_015106775.1 Etroplus canarensis
TTTTTTGTTCTTTTTTTTTTTTTTTTTTATGTTTTGGTTTTTTTTTTTTTTTTTTAGAGGAGTGGCAGCTCTTCCTGAACACCTTTTTTCTTTAAGTTACAGGAATATAATGAAGTCTGGCATCTTTTTTCACAGAGACACACTGTACAGTATTGTGTATGAGCAAAAGTTCAGCAAAGTCAAAGAAGTAACTTGATCCACCCTCTGTCACCCCATCTCAGGTCGGGGTCGTGCTGCACTACTCATCTTTGTCAACCATGCTGTGGCTCGGGGTGACAGCAAGGAACATTTACAAACAGGTGACCAAGAAGCCTCCGCAAAGTCAAGACGGTAATCCGCCTCCGCGACCTAAACAGCCGCTGTTGAGGTAAACACAGATGTCCACACACCATATATATATATATATATATATACACACACATATATACATATATATATATATATATATACATATATGTATAATTTGTGTGTGGCTGGTATATTTCTTTCAAGGTGTTTTTTGAATGCTGCATCTTTTCAGCCCAAGCTTTGGTGTTTTTTGCAATGAAAAATGGTGAAATAAGCATTTAGATCAGTAAAAATATGAATACAGCAATGACAGTATACTCTTTTTATAAATAAGCATCAGCATATTGCTTAATAATGAAATGTTCATTTGGGCTGCTACTCTGTATTCTCCACCAAGGTGTTGCCACAGCGGATTAATCTGCATTGGTTATTTGGTAGAGGCTTTACGTTGAATGCCCTTCCTGACACAACCCTCCATGGCGAGAGGGGATTGTGTCCCCACCTGGAATCGAACCAGGGACCTCTTGCTTGTAAGGCGAATGCGCAAACCACTATGTTACAAGGGACATTAACATATTACTTAGTAATACACTATGGATAAGTATCTCATACAACACCATTCAAAAAAGATAACAATCATCAAAGACTATTGTGTCCAGTCTTGCAGCTAGCATTATTTGGCCTGTTTTGTTAGAAATTGCAGCTCTGTAGAGTAAGCAACATACTATACTCTATATGCTTTGAGAATAAAGCAGTGAGTTGGTGGGATAATGCATGGATACTAAATATTTTGCTGACTATTAAATCTTGGAGGTTGCCTTTTTGTGGTTGTGTTAGAGGATCAGCAGTAGTAAATGACTTCACATTGTCATGGAGCTTGAAAGTGCTGGATCTTTCAATAATATGTGTTTGTCGGATTACGTTGACATTCTTTCATGTAGTTATATGTAAGGTATGTCCATCTCTCTGTGGAGTTGAGCATATGCATGCTTGTGTCTCACTTATGCTACTTTTGCCACCAGCATTTGTGAGAGGAGCAACAGTTTTACACAAACAGTGTTGTATCATTTTATATGAAAAACCACCACTGTTGGTTTGCAATTATTCCATCCTCTGACATGACAGTGACATAGTTATCAGGTCTTTCTGTTTATACTGTTCAAATCACTTTACTGATAAACCACAGATTAGAGAAGTCCATCACCTTTGTTTTAATCAGTCCATTACCTGAATGGAGACCACTTAAAATGGTTAGAGGAGGCATTCAAGGTCAGTTACATACATAAACTATGTCTCATCAATAGCACTCAGTAGGGCTTTTCCTTATTCTCCCACTGAGCTTGTCTAATTAATCAACTTTTTGGACATTTTCAGGAAGGTAAAAACAGCTTGCCTGACTACATTTGGCCAGTTGAGCTATTGCAAATTAACAGGAAAATCTTTTAATCTTTTTTCTATAAACATTGCAGTCAGCATTGTGCCTTTTTAATCTCTAGCACAGTAAACTAATTATAAGGTGTATTTGTAACTGTAATAATATGACAAAATAAAATTAACATATCCATATATTTTTATTTATATTAAAAATTAGCTGGTTCTGATCTGTTAACCAGTACACTGTAAGCTTACTCTAAGCAGACACCTCTAACTGCTTTCTGTAACACACTGACGCTGCTAGTCTGCAAGTAAGCAGGGAATTGAGAAGAGTTGACTAAAAACAGTAATTATATGCAAGAAAACACTTTTGAAACAGTTAGCAAAAGCTAATGTAAACACATCTGTAATAGTTAGCTAAAAATGTTTAAATGGTTCAAATAATTACCTTTCCAGTATAAATCAACACTTGAAGTAGCAGAAACGTGAGAACAAAGCATTGACAAAATTTAAAGTATATAGTTATTTAGACTTATTTACTTATTTGGTATATATATATTTTAGCTGCTTTTTATTTTTATTTAAGTTGTGTAAATATGTTTAAAGTACCTGTAAAGGATATAGTTTTTACTCCTTTGTTTTCTTATTTAAACTGTGTATATATGCCCTTCTTATACCACCCGAATGCCCGAAAAGTTGAGACATTCTTTAAATTTGAACAAAATGAAAACTAAGACTTTCAAATCATATGAGCCAGTATTTTATTCACAACAGAACATAAATAACATAACAAATGTTTGAAATGAGAAATTTTACAATTTTATGCTCAAAATGAGCTCATCAGGTCTCAAAATAGTTCGGACAGGGACATGTTTACCATGGTGTAGCATCTTCTCTTCTTTTCAGAACAGTTTGAAGATGTCTGGGCATCGAGGTTATGAGTTTCTGGAGTTTTGGTTTTGGAATTCGGTCACATTCTTGCCTGATACAGGTTTCCAGTTGCTGAAGAGTTCGTGTTCGTCTTTGACGTATTTTTCATTTCGTGATGCACTGAATGTTTGCTATAGGTGAAAGATCTGGACTGCAGGCAGGCCAATTCAGCACCTGGACTCTTCTCTGATGAAGTCATGCTGTTGTAATAGCCGCTGTATGTGGTTTTGCATTATCCTGCTGAAATACACAAGGCCTTCCCTGAAGTAGACGTCCCTGGAGGGGAGCATATGTTGCTCTAAAACCTTTATATACCTTTCAGCATTCATAGTTCCTTTCAAAACATGCAAGCTGCCCATACTGTATGCACTTATGCATCCCCATACCATGAGAGATGCTGGCTTTTGAACTGAACGCTGATAACACAGCGAAAGGTCTCTCTCCTCTTTAGCCCGGAGGACGCGGTGTCAGTGATTACAACCAAGAATGTCAAATTTGGACTCGTCTGACCATAGAACACTTTCCCACTTTGAAACAGTCCATTTCAAATGAGTCTTGGCCCACAGGACACAACGACACTTTTGGACCATGTTCAAATATGGCTTTCTTTTTGCATGATAGAGCTTTAGTTGACATCTGCAGAAGGCATGGCGGATTGTGTTAACCAACAGTGGTTTCTGGAAGTATTCCTGAGCCCATTTAGTAATGTCAGTGACACAATTATGCCGATGAGTGATGTAGTGTCGTCTGAGAGCCTGAAGACCACGGGCATCCAATAAAGGTCTTCGGCCTTGTTACAGACCTGATATCAATTAACTTAATTACTTGCTAGATGTTCTTCCAGCTGAATGTTCTTGAACTTTTGTGTTTTTTCTTGCTTTTTCAGCCATTTGTTGCCCCCATCCTAACTTTTTTGGGACCTATAGCAGCCATCAAATTTGAAATGAGCTCATTTTGTGCTTAAAATTGTAATATTTCTCAGTATAAACATTTGTGATGTTATCTGTGTTCTGTTGTGAATAAAATATTGGCTCATGTGATTTGAAAGTCTTTTAGTTTTCATTTTGTTCAAATTTAAAGAACATCCCAACTTTTCTGGAATTCGAGTTGTATATACAGTATATTTTTTATAACTGAATGACTAGCTTAAGAAATACTTGATTACCTTTGCTACTGTATACAATTTAAATTTCCCCATTGTAGGGGTCATTAAGGACTTATCTTATGGTGAAACTATTGTTATTTACTCATGAGTTATTTACTCAGTGGAGTTGTTGTTTCTGGTCATTTCATGAATGTAAGTTCAACTTCCACTCTTTTTGTTCAGGTCTTTTCTCCAGAGCAGTTTTAGACAGTGTTGCTTTTAAAAGTTACTAAATGAAGAAGTAAGCATACAGTCTGGGGAGACTTTGGTTACTTGTCCTTTCAGACTAGATGAGTAATATGAAGCAGTATAAAGAGCAAAAATGTTAGCAGTGTTGTAGGTCAACGGGCTTTTATACATGGGAGACATGGGTTTGAATCCCAAATGAAGCCAAAAGTTAGCACTGATGTATATTCAATCCATATACAGTATGACAGATAATTGTCTGGATGTGGGGCTTAGAACGGAGCTGGGGAAGAGGTTGTGTGAGAAGTGTTTTGTATTTCTGGCCTTTTTAAATTTTTTGTTTTTCTCAATTTCTGTCTGCAGTTTTAACAAAAGAAAACAGATTTTTGTTAAACATTATCAACACGTTGAAATATTTCTTTAAAAACATCTGAACAGTTTGGAAATTGTTATTGTATTGGATTGATTCCCAAAGCTTCCATTTATGCTACTCCAAATGGTGAGCATAACAATACAACACTGACCAGACTGAGGAAAACACTGACAACTAGTTAATGTGAGAAATCTCTGTTAACATTCAGACTATTTAAATAAAGAACTGTGCAAATTTTCAGGTGGTGGTGAGCAGTACACATCTCAGCTTATCTGGCAGATGTACAGTCAAAAAGATTCCACTATTCATTTTTACAGTATATATCTGACAAGGAATATGTGAAATATATGCAATTATTTATTGAAATGCGCAAACATAAATGGAAATACACTACACAGGGCAAACACAGTTTATACAGTTCTAACAAGCTTGAAAGTCAGTATTTGGTATAACCTTCCTTATTCTTCAAAACAGCCGTTAACTCTCTAAGGCAAGCTTTCTTGTCATCTCATTAAGTAGCCTTCAGACAGAGTTTTCTGGGCTCCTTGAATTACATTCCACAGCTCTTCTTTGGATGTTAGCTGCCTTTTGTTTCATTGTCTGATCTGCTTCTATAATGTTGAGGTCTGGGAGCCCAGCGATGACTGATAGTGTTCCTTTGTGTGTTTTTCTATCCAGGTAGGCTATTACTGCATCAGCAGTGTGTTTGGGGTTATTGTCATGCTGAAAAATGAATCAGACACCTTTTCAGATGGTATTGCTTGGTGGATCAAAATCTGACAGTACTTTCCTGTGTTCATAATTCCATCAATTTTGACAGGATCCCACTGGCTGGCCAAACCATGACAGAGCCTCCACCATGTTTTACGGATATCTGTAGACACTCACTGATTCATCACTCCATAAGACCTGTTGACAGTGGTTTTCTGTCTAGTTCTAGGGGCAGCTGTGGCTTAGCAGGTAGCACGGGTTTCCTCTAATCAGAAGGTTGAGGGTTCAATCATCGGCTGCTCCAAGGCATTGATTCCCCAATTGCTCCAGATGCATCCATCAGGATGTGAATGTGTGCATGATAGTTAAATGTGCTCAAAGGCATGGAAAAAAGTGTCGTATGAATGAGGCACCACTTTTAGTGCTCATGTAGAGTAGAAAAGTGCTATATTATAAGTACCAGTTCATCTACTATTCTTCCAGTGATCAGTGTTAAATAGCGTAACAAACAGAAAAGCTCTGAAAATGGTTAGGTACAAGGACTGGACTGAAAATGAGTGAAAAAGCAGCCCATGTGCAAAGAAAAACTTTGAAAGACCTTCAGAAAACCTGGAGATCTGTTGCTCAAGACCACTTTTGAAAACTAGCTCGCCATGCGACCACCAACGGTATATCCCCAAAAAGCCACAGTTTCTTCGTGAATATTGAACTCACCCCACTTGAGATGATGTGCAGCAAAGTTGATTCCATGATTAGTTTACCAATTTCAGCTGCAGCTCCAGCAAAGAGGAATGACAGTAGACACAACAAGGTGTCATCATGAAAGTATATGATCCCATGATCAATTTTTTTTTGTTTGTTTTGTACAGATCGAATGAACTGTTACAGTGGTGGGGCTAAAAATGTCAAAATTTTACACAAAACTCCACCTAATGGCCAATCTGTATTTTTAAAGTGGCTGACAATCTAATCAGTTCCAGATCTCATGGTGGTCTATCACTGTGCCAAAACTCAAATTCCTGCGTCATATTGTTTTTGCACTATCCCAATGGCACGAAGGATTTGTGCCACTGATGATTTTACCTGCTTTTTGAGGATGTAGTTACAAGAAAGTCTGACTCCTTGGAAGTAAAACATAAAGAAATGACACGTTAGCACAGTATCATATTTGTATATTGAAAAAGATCTGAAGCATTTTATTTTTGGATTTTTTCCACTAGTATAGGATAAATAATTAGAAGAAAGTGTATGATGTCTTTAAACTGTGCAGGTTGTAAGTCATTTGGGGATTCTTTCTGAGGCTTCCTTCTACACTGCATGGTTTAGTGAGTAGTAGCAAGGGGAGATGAATGCCAGGAGAAGAAGGAAGGACGGAGAAGGAAACGATTTAAGCCCTTTACCGTGGCATCACCCCAGTGCTATTACTAATTACCTCAATCACCCAGGAGGCTGCTGAGCCAGGAGCTTTATCAAAAATCTAGCTAAATGTAAATTTAGCCTTTTAACCTATTTAATTCCTATTCACTCAGACACACACATCAGATTGAATATCTGCTATTTGTGATTTTTGTTTTGTTTTCCCCACTCGTTCTCCATTTCATTAATGCTTACACCTAGCATTTTGCACATTTAAGAGGATCGTCTTTTGGACACATGCGGTGCTCTTCCTCTGCGGTGAGAAGGTGCTGTGTGAGCTCTTCAGCACATAGCAACTGTGCTGCAGAGCTGCTGGAGCTTCAGTGAGAAATCCTGTTAGAGGCAGGCTTCAGAGCAGCAATAGAGAGGCAAACAGAGGGCACACCATAACAAATATATGTTTGTCATTTAATCTGTCATTTTCCTAAAGCCTGTGGGAAAATTTCAGTTGCTTGAACTTCCTGAAACATTTTGGAGAAGATACAGCAGATGACCCTACACTAGAAAATTATTTCAAAATGTGGAGCTGTACTGGATATGAACCCTTACTGGAACACCTTACCTGCTTTTAGACTTACTGTCTGTGTAGTGGTTTAAAGGATTATTGTGACAAATATTGCACTCAAACAGGCATTTATTGCCCATACCACCTGAAACTAATATCTTGAAAATTCATAGTGGGGAAGATTCATATGTCTGACATTATTAAAATTTGAATTTCCACAATAATGTATTCCTAAAGAGTTGCTGAAAGTCTGAGGATATGGACGCCGCTAGATAAGGATCCCCTCAACCTATAAGCAGCACTTTCCTTGCAAAGCAAATCCTCAGACACCTGCTTGAATGGGGGGGTTTAATATGGAATGTTCTCGAGGCTCTCCCATCATGCACTGCTTGTGAATGAGATAATTTGTCTGGGGGCAGGCAGAGGGATTGTGTGGCACAGCAGTCAAGTTGATCCAGAGTGATTGACTGTAATGCTCCCCGTCAGATGGGCTCATGCAATGAGACTTAGCAGCTGGAGACAAATCAATTTCTCTCCCCTCCCAACAACCCACCTATTCCTCCCCACCTTCCTCTTTTCCTGTCCTTCCACTCTTGACAGCATCTGATGGCTTATCCAGCCGACCATTTCACTGACCTCTGTCAAAAATCTGCTACACCATGTTGGACCACACACCTTAAATGCCTCTATTTATGCCATTAACTGACAGTGATTGGGTGTGATGACTGCAGATCTTCCTCTAAAGGAGTTTAATGAAAGATTGCTTCCAGTACAGAATCTCTAACATCTGATAACTGTCACCGGTAGCATTTCTCTTCAGATGTCAAAAAGGCATTTCACATTACAAGTGCAGTCATGTTAAATAATACTACATGCATAGGAGAAAAGTGGGAAGGCATAAGATGTTATATAATATTTTGTAATGTATTCTAGTACTCGTTCAATTTTTTTTTTTTTAGAGTAATTTCATCTAATAGTAATTTGGATGAACCGACCATTAAATAGGCCTGCCCAACAGATGAGATGCTGCAGTGTATTTAAGGAGGAAAGGTTCTCCCTCAAAGTCCCATAATAAGCCGGAATCTGCTGTCTGTGTTGCTCACAAAATATTTTTTATTATCTTTATTATCACAGTGTGTAAGTATGAACTACAACAACTTACTGTATCATAAAATGTGTTGCTGGTATCATTATCATCATTAGTAGTAGTAGTAGTAGTAGTAGTAGTACTCAGCTCCCCATCGTAATCATATTACACTCGGTATTTTACTCAGAGGTTAGGCTCTATATTGTAGCTGGGAAGCATCCACTGGCCTAACAATATCTCTGCTGCAAATAGCCTACTGTGAGAATGTAAAATCCCTATGGTGAAAGACTTGACACGACAGAAAAGTATTTTTGACTTTGGGGGAAAAAAAGCAGTTGTGATGGGACTCGACCTGAAGACAGCCACTGTGTCACAAGTTGAATTCTACAAATTTTTAATAGACATTAGAGCAAAGGAAGCTAGACAAAACAAAACATATTGACTCCTCATCCATTCATTTAGTACATCTTGCTAGTATTGGGTTGGGCACCCTTATGCCTCAATTCAACAAGGTACTGGAAACATTCCCCAGAGATTCTGGTCCATATTTACATACTAGCATCACATAGCTGCAGCAGATTTGTTTACTGCACATTGATTATTTCAATCTACTGTTGCACTACACCCCAAACATACTCTACTGGATCTGATTGTGGAGCCCATTCCAGTACAGTGAACTCATTATCACGTTCAGGAAACTTGTATGAGATGGTTTAAGCTTTGAGATGTGGTTATTCTCCTGGAAGCAGCCATCAGATGATGGCACTGAGGTCATAAAGGGATGGAAATGTTCAAGAACAGTTGTCAGATAGGCTGTGGCATTTAAACAATGCTTGTAGTAAGAAGCCCAAATTGTGCCAAGAAAATATCCCCACACAATTATACTGCCACCACCAGCCTGAACTGCTGATGCAAGACAGGATGGATCCGTGCTTTCATGTTGTTTATATCAAATTGTGACTGTGACAGCAGAAATCAAGATTTATCAGACCAGGCAAGGTATTTATCAAACTTGTTTTTGATGAGCCCTTATATCCCCAGTTTCCTGTTTTTAGCTGACAGGAGTGGCAGCTGGTATGGTCTTCTGCGTCTGTAGCCCATCTGCTTTAAAGTTCAATACGATGTACATTTAGAGATGCTCTTCTGCGTACCTTGGTTGTAATGAGTGGGTATTTGAGTTACTGTTTTCATGTAAACTCCATGCATTCTGGCCATTCTCCTCCAACCTCTGGCATTAACAAGGCATTTTTGCCTGGAGAACTGCCACTCACTGGATAGTTTCTCTTTATGGACCATTCTCTGTAAACTGGTTGTGCAGTAAAATAGTAGATCAGCAGTTTCTGTAATATTTAGACCAGTCTGCTGGGCACCAACAACCATGCCACATTTCAAGCCACTTAAGTCACCTTTCTTTCATATTCTGATGCTCAGTTTGAACTTCAAGAGATTGTCAAGACCATGTCTGCATGCCTAAATGCATTGAGTTGCTGCCATGTGTTTGGCTGATTAGATATTTGCATTAATGAACCATTGAATAGGTGTACTTTAAGGCTTCCTCCTATTTTGTGTCATTTGGTGTGGTGTTTGTGTAGGGAGCTTGTGGCAGCACCTGAATGCCATAGGTGTAAAAGTTGGCAACAATGTATGCATTAGATATTAAAATTGCATTGTAAAGAATCTTTCTTTAAATTTACAAATTCATCACTGAAAAAGAGATATGGAAACAAATATAGTAGACTGTCCCATGCAGCTGTTTCTTGAGTGTTATTCTGGGAGTTGTTCCATCCTGTTTCTTTATGCTAAGCTGTGGTAGCTGGCAGCTGGCACACCCTTCTGTTGGCTGCGGTATCAGTCTTCACATCAGTCTTTGCATTTAACTCTTGGCAAGTAAGCTAATGAGTATATTTCCCAAAGTGTTGCACTGTCACTTTAGAGTCAGCTTGCTTTGTCCATTAAAGGGCATTCAGACCTGCAGGACTGTAGTTAAAGCTGACTGAGTACGTGCATTAATGTTACATCTTCCGGCTTTACCCCAAAGCCTTTCCTCCTCTGCTGCAGCTGAATATTACCATCAGTTGTTCCCAATAGTCCTGTGTATATACTGGATAGGGTCCAGAGAAAGGACAGTGCATGGGTATGAAACAGAAGACAGTATATAAGCAGAGGAACAAGGTTAGTCATAGTTGTTGCTGACTAAAAGGCACTTTAGGGTCTATTTATATCAGATGGTTGTTGTTCCTAAACTTAGCCGAAAGTACAACTCTCAGAGCCATTTTGTTTGAGTTTGAAGGCCCTTTTTAATAGAATTGCCAACAAAGAGAATGAGTGTGTTAAAGTGTGCAGGACTTTCTGTGACTATTCAAGAGTGAGTGCATTAGCAAGAATTTTAATGTGATGGACCACTTTTGAATAAAAACAGAGCAGCTGCTTGACTGAAATATATCACACATGCTAGTTACAGTCTCTGCATGTGCTTCGCTTGGGATCAGGTCTCAAGGAAACACATGCTGGCTTTCCTAGAAGGGATAAAGGGGAATGAGGGTTATAAAGCACTGGGTGCTTTAACATCCACTAGCTCTTCTCGTTTATGCTTATCTGGGTGACGGGTGTGTAAATGGCTTTCTGCTGGAGCAGGTTCCCCCGGGGGAACCGTTCCACTCACAGAGACAGTGACAGGCCGGTAATGCCACCACCCCCTCACCAACTCCCTGTCTTCGCCTCACCTCCAACCACCCCTCACCAACCAGCCCAGACAAACATCTTGATTGTAATTGAATTTTCAGGACGGCTGCTGTGTGACAGAGGAACGATTGGGGGAGAGAGAGAGAGAGAGAGAGAGAAAAAGAGAGAGAAAGACGTGGCAAGAAGGGATGGAAGGGAGGAAAGTAAGGATGAAGATGGAGGAAGATGGAGTGGTGGAAAGGTTAGAGTAGTGACAGAGGCTGAGATTGAACAGGAAGGAAGAGGAAATAGCATAATGTTATATAGGAAAGTGGATGACAGTGGAGAAAAAGAGGACAAGGACAGTGCCGAGAGGAAGCTGCCGGGGATTAGCTTTGTTTCTGCACTGATTTCTTGACGGATCATAATACACTCTTGTGATGCAAGTTTCTTTGTTCACATACCTGCCTGCATACTTCAAGTGTTCCTGAAGGATCAGGGCAGAATAAGCACAGAATAATTTGCAGTTAACATTAGAATACCATCTTTGAGGACATTTAATTTGACACAGTGTAAACAGAACTAAACACGGTAATACCTAAGGGGATAATGTAGTGTTGTTAAGATCATTCTTTATTAGTTCCACTTCACATCTTTCTGCCATTGCTATTATTGTTTTTTTTTTTCTCCAGCTAACCTTATATAATCTTCAGTTAATTGGATAATCTCAAGATTTCTTTTGAGTCCTGACTGCACATACTGATATACTGCCATTACATCGGCTTATTGGATTGTGTAGATGCACAGAGTTAATTTCTGAGGTTGCAGACAATGCCCAGTTAGAAATGATTCCATTGTATATTAGTTTGTAAAAATTGCATAGTTAAAAATACAGTCATGTGAAAAAGAATGTTTCACAGGACCCTCTGCAGTCCTTTGAAAAAGTCAGTACATCCCGTTATTTATTAGGAATTAAGAGAATAAGCAACAGCCAGATAATACAAATCAGATGCACTTGAGTAACTGATCATCAGTCAGGGTGAGCACTATAAAAGTAGAGGTTTTGTCACTTTGCATTTTTGTTATAGTCCACCGTGCCATCCACAAATGCAGGTCCAACCTCTGTCATGGAAAGAAGTAGTCATATTTGAACATGATCCAGAAATGCCACAGTCTTCTTTGGGTCAACACTCATTTAGAATGGACTGAGGCAAAGTGGTCAGGCAGATCAAAATCTGAAATTATTTTTGGAAGTCATGGACACTGTGTTCCACTGACTAAAGAGAAGAGGGGCCATCTGGCTTATTATCAAAGCTCAGTTCAAAAGCCTGCATCTCTGATGGTATGTGATGCATTAGTGCCTGTGGTACTGGCAACTTGCACATCTGAAAAGGCACCATAAATGCTAAAAAGTATATACAGGTTTTAGAGCAATATACAGTGGGTACGGAAAGTATTCGGACCCCTTTAAATTTTTCACTCTTTGTGTCATTGCAGCGATTTGCCAAAATCAAAAAAGTTCATTTTATTTCTCATTAATGTACACTCAGCACCCCATCTTGACAGAAAAAAACAGAAATATAGAAATTTTTGCAAATGAATTAAAAAAGAAAAACTGAAATATCGCATGGTCATAAGTATTCAGACCCTTTGCAGTGACACTCATATTTAACTCACATGCTGTCCATTTCTTCTGATCCTCCTTGAGATGGTTCTGCTCCTTCATTGGAGTCCAGCTGTGTTTAATTAAACTGATTGGACTTGATTAGGAAAGGCACACACCTGTCTATATAAGACCTTACAGCTCACAGTGCATGTCAGAGCAAATGAGAATCATGAGGTCGAAGGAACTGCCCAAGGAGCTCAGAGACAGAATTGTGGCAAGGCACAGATCTGGCCAAGGTTACAGAAGAATTTCTGCAGCACTCAAGGTTCCTAAGAGCACAGTGGCCTCCATAATCCTCAAATGGAAGAAGTTTGGGACGACCAGAACT
>VUQH01075197.1:0-11847 GCA_015106775.1 Etroplus canarensis
TGTTGGCTGAAGACAAAGGATAATGAAAGGGGGAAGGCATGTCAGAAGACAACAAAACAGAAGAAAACGCCAGAGTGGGGAGGTGAGAGTAGGGACTTTAAATGTAGGGACTAGGACTTGTAAAGGGAGAAGGGAAACACCACAGAGAAGGTGCATGGATGTAGTGAAGGAGGACATGCAGAGGGAAGAGGATGGAAGGGGTAGGGTTAGATGGAGGCAGATGAGCCATTGTGGCAACCCCTAACGGGAGCAGCCAAAAGAAGATGATTTATATAGCCCCAATTCACAATAAAAGTCCCCTCAAGGCGCTTCACACTGTAAGGTAAAGACCCAACAGTATTACAGAGAAAACCACCAGAATCAGACGAAACCCCAATGAGCAAGCACTTGGCGACTGTGGGGAAGAAGAACTCCCTTTTAACAGGAAGAGACCTCTGGCAGAACCAGGCTCAGGGAGGGGCAGCCAACTGCCTTGACCGGTTGGGGGTGAGGGGAAGAGAGAAGAGCGAAAGGAGAGCAAAGAGAGACACAGACTACGGAAGAGATAAGACAACATTTAATGACATGCAGCAGTAACAAATAAATGCATGGGGAGTGAAAAGAGGTGGGTGGAGAAGAAATGCCCAGCACATCATAAGAGCCTAAGCCGCTTGCAGATTAACTAAGCCCTAAATATAAGCTTTATCAAAAAGGAAAGTTAAGTATAGTGCTAAATGTAGAGACACGCTACCGCTCAAAAGTTTGAGACCTTTCTCCCCAATTCGGTTGCTCAGTTTGAACCTCAGGAGGTCTCTAAGCTGCTGCACTGAGTTAACAAGCAGCTGAACAAGTGTACCTAATAAAGTGTCCAGTGAGTGTCTGACTAAAAAGACTTAAAAAAGCGACACGCGTGTATTTTAGGATGTTTCTAAAAAGAAATTCGGACAACAGCACAGCACAGTTTGTCAGTTTGAATGTTAAATACAATGCATTTACTATGAAAGGTCCCTGGTTCGATTCCAGGTGGGGACACAAGCACCTCTCACCATGAAGGGTTGGGTCAGGAAGGGCATCCGGCTTAAAGCCTCTGTCAAATTACCAATGCGGATTAATCTGCTGTGGCGAACCCCGTGGTGGAGAATACAAGGGAGCAGCTGAGGGTACATTCACTCTTTATTAGACATAGAAGAGAACACCTTTATTTTGAAAATTCTCCCGACTAAGAGAAGAGCTGCGGTTTTAAAGTCGGAGTTTTCCATCCTTACGCGTCGCAGTGAGGTCGGTGTTTGAGAAGGGACCTGTGTACTTACATATCTGCTGCTCATAGACACCGCCAGGTTGGACAGAACCGGAGCCGAACCGACCCACAGGAAGAAGCCGCCGCTCAGCTTCATGACGTGAAAGTGTACGACCTGCTCCAGAATCTTCTCCGAGAAATTGTGGACGGAAATAGCCTCAGATTCGGCTCCGTTGTGCGTCTGGCTCATGTTTGGTCCGCTCTGTGCTGGGTGCGAACATTTAAAACTCGTGTTAGCTGACTGTAAACAGCGCGGCTACTTCCTGCTGTACGGAAATGGCAGCCCAGAGCAATCGATGCTCGAGAGGGGGGCGCCTGCTCGACTGATCTCAGTGTGCAGTGGGTAGTCAGGGGGACCAGATCCCAACAGTCGAAATTTGGGACTAAGATTACGTTTGCGTGGGACACATCAGTGATCCTGAGCAGCATTTAACATGTGAAGAACTTTTTATTTGAATGCAAACTTCCCAAGTCCCTCTTTAAGTAAATATAATAAATGCAAATAAAATCTTAAGTTTACTGTTTCTTCTCTCGCGTACCTTCAGATGCGCCCTTGTATTCAACCCAAAGAAGTCGCCACAGTGGATTAATCCTCTTCAGCAATTTGGCAGCGGTTTTACACCGGATGCCCTTCCTGACGCAACAGTCCATCGAGAGAGGGGCTTGTATACCCCCCTGGACTCAAACCAGGGACCTTTTGCTTGTAAGTTAAATGTGTAAACCACTACACTGCAGGGAGACTTCTTGGAAAATGTTTAATTAAGACTAAAAATATAAAGATTAGATTAGATTCAACTTTATTGTCATTAAAAAAGTGTAACACTCAAACAATGAAATCAAAGTTTGGCATCTAGCTGAAGTGCAAACATTATTGTAGAGAAAGTGCAGTGATTATCAAATGTACTGAATACATAAATACAATATATGCACAGGTACAGAATGATTTAAAGAATAAAATTTCACCTTCAGTTCAGGGTCGCGGGGGATGCTTGAGCCTACCCCAGCTGTCATGGGGCGAAAGGTGGGGTACACCCTGACAGGTTGTCAGTCTATCCCAGAGCCAACACGGAGAGACAGACATTCATGCCTACAGTCAATTTACAATTAACCTAACTTCTTTGGACTGTAGTTGGAAGCCACAGCACCTGGAGAGAACCCACACAAGCACAGGGAGAACATGCACACTCCACCTGGATTTGAACCTGGACCCTCTTGCTCTGAGGCAACAGTGCTAACCACCACACTACCTACATAAATTCCAGTTTATTAGATAAATGGATTTAGTTAAATTTAAATTAATATACCATTTTAAAAAAAAATGTTTTTAAATGTTTGCAAGTCTGTTGAATGGGAATGACAAAATATTAATAGATAAAACACTTTTCAAAAGCAAATGAAGACGGGCCTAACATTCTTCCCTCGTGTGCCTCCTTTATATCCTGCTAACCATTAGAAATGTACCTTCAGCTGCTCCCTTGTATTTCCCCACAAGGGGTCACCACAGTAAATTAATCTGCATCGGTGATTTGGCAGAGGTTTTACACCGGATGCCCATCCTGCTGCAACCCTCCATGGAAACAAAACAGGGACCTTTTGCTTGTCAGGCAAATGTGTAGACCACTATACCACAGGGGCACTTAATGCATTAAAAAACTATCCAGATGGGGAAACAAGCCCCTCTCAGCATGGAGAGTTGTGACAGGGAGGGCGTAAAACCTCCAGTCAAATTACCAATGCAGGTTAATCTGCTGTGGCAACCCTTTGGGGAGAACACAAAGAAGCAGCTGAAGGTACACCTTTTTTTTAAAAAAGTGGGCTCTTTACTGAAACCTGAGGCAAAAACTCAATCATGATGGCAAGAAGTTTCCAAAGTTCAATGCAAGGATTGTAAAAATAAAATAGTTTACAGCCTTTCAGAAATAATTAATGCTAACAACAGGTTGTGGAAAGGCAGCAACTGTGATCTTAGGTCCAAAATGACTTCGTATTTGGTTTCTGAGATTGAAAAGGAATCAAATAAAAGCCTGTCCCAACATTTTGTATAATACATTTTTGTACCTCAAAATAGTGTAGCAAGTCAGCACAAATTCAAGTCAGCCCTGAGTCCATCACATGAAGAAAAGTCTGGTGGAAAGACAGCTGTGGGCAGGTGTGCTCCATCAAACAGTGCCTGACGCACCCTGCAACAGATTCTTATCACCACAGGAACTGACTCAAACATAGAACTCATACCCGGGTGTGTGGTAGGGAAATGTTGCACTTTATTTATGCATTGCTATCCACTTGCTATTGCACTAATTGTGTGGCACATATGGAATAAGTCCATACAGTAGGTGTAGGTAGCTCCTCTGCACCTCTGTGCAAACACAGTGGGTGAAAGAGAAAGAGACAGCAGGGAGTGTACCAGATTCCCCACTTCCAACATGAAGAGAAAGATTATACCGACCAGACAGCACAGTCACAGTTACCCATTCCATGTTTACCTACCTGCAGTGTATCATTCAAACCGTCTCATCGCTTCTGTTTCTTCTTGTGAGCCTCACTTCTCCCGCTTTCCTCTGCGCTCTATAAAACCATCGTCTCTCTCTTCCTTCCTCCCACTGCTTTTGCCACCTCTACTTACATATTGGTTTAATAATGCTCTTGATTTCTGTTTTGCTGAAGCTCACAACCAGATCAGTTGGGCCATTTTTTTTGCCATTTCCTTTACAATCTTATCTGCCTTTAATACAGATGTGTGCAGGCACCCATAAAAATCTTATTGCCAGTCCCATCACTTGATCTGTGTAGAGCGTTTGCCATATTTCAGCCTGAATGTCTGGTCTGCTGACTTAATGACTGACATGTTAACTGGCTAGCTTGAATCTGGACCAATGACTCAACCAAAGACCGTCAGGTGATCCATGGTTCGATTCCAGGTGGGGACACAAGCCCCTCTCACCATGGAGGGTTGCGTCAGGAAGGGCATCCAGCATAAAACCTCTGCTAAATTACCAATGCGGATTAATCTATTGTGGTGACCTCTTGGGGAGTATACAAGGGAGTAGCTGAGGGTACATCGATTTGAACAAATGATACCCCTCAGTGGTCTTGAGTCCTCTATCCACTACTATAGGATGACCCCCCCAAAAAAACAAAAACATAACCTTCTTGGTAAAATAAAGCCTCTAACTACAACTTACAGTAAAAAGCTGTTATGAACAGTGTGTTGTTAGGCAGTGGCACTGTAACTTTAAATGGTGACAATGGCTGTTTTTCATATGTATATATTTTATTGAATCACAAATGAAATTTAAATTCAAGATCCCCCAATAAAAAATTATCAAACACACATTAACATTGAAATTATACAAACAATTTTAAAGTCGGTAAAACTGATCCTTGCTCTACACACTGAAATGATCCAGCAGTGGTTTCACTCTTCTAGAAAGTCTTCCACTAGTTTGTTGAATTCATCAGCATACCTCAGATGAAGGTTGTGTTTTCCTTCTGGCATTAGATGCAATCTAGATTTTGGGATGAAAATGTTCCTTTAGCCTTTATCCAGAAGCGAAAGTCATACATTGAAGGTAACGGTAATATTCTCACCGTGATCCCTTGATGTGTTTGAGGAGGTACTGAGGGTGGATGCTCGGCACCATGGGGTCTTTCTCTCCATGGATGATGAGGGTTGGACAGCTGATCAGGGGCAGAAGCTCCATGCAGATACTCCCTGACCACAGGACACAAAGGGAACTTTCAAGTTTTCTGCTGACATTTATTACAGCAAAACAAATTTACAAGTATAATACAAATATTTTGTGTATGAAAGTAATGTTCAAGAGAAATGAGTCTAAGCTTCTTCCACGGGATGTGTGAGACGCTGGGAGTCGTCACCTTCTGGTCTGTGGGCAAATTGTGAGAATCCATCCACCCAGGCCTCCCACAGTTTAGCAAAGGCTTGCGCCCCATACACCTCCTCCATGGGCTGCCTCATCCTCGCACTCCACTTGGAGACATCACGCACCTCTTTGTGTCACCACAAAATACCCACGCACACAAACACACACAATGCACAGAGTGAAATGAAAGCCAATTGATGACTACGCTGCCATTTATACAAGATAATGAAAATTGGAGCACCATCATAAAGCTTGAGGTCGTGCTGGGAAACAAAGGTATTAGATCCCCATACGACCATCTTGTTGATCAGGTCGGGGTTCCTCGCAGCTGCAATCAGTGCGGTGATTCCGCCATCACTCCACCCAAGCAGGGAGAACTTGCCAAAGCCCAGTGTCTGTCAAAGCATGGCAAGAGATTTCAAATAATGTAATTATGACAAGTGAAAAAAGGCTGTCTGTGCAGGCACTCACTGAGTCCTGTGGATTAAATATAAGACAGGGAACCTGGACTGTGCTTCTGTCTGTGCATGAGTTGTGCAACATAAACTAAATTTGGTCTCAAATGCATTACATAATAAACATACAGAGGGAAATTAGTCACCATGCTTCATATACAAAAACAAGGTGAGAAACTTGTTTGCCAGAATCCCTTCCTGTGGCAGTTTTTCTGGGCCTAATTTTGCATTTCTTTATTTACCCAGGACCCATTCTGTTCATTTTCAGCTTAATCTTTTCCTTTGAGTACACTAAAGTAGCTTTACTTGATTCACAGGTCTACGTTATCATCATTCATCTAGCACTTTGTCTTCATCCTGTCAGAAACAAGCCATTATAACTCCTTTTCCACTCCCTTGAAGCCAGCTTTCTTCTGATTGGCTGGCCTTCCTGAACACACATACACACACACACACATATATATATAAATAAAATGTAATATATATATATATATATATATATACACACACACACACACACACACACACACACACACACACACACACATATATAATACAATATAGATTTTACACCGGATGTATTTCCTAATGCAACCCTCCCATTTAACCTGGGCTCGGGACTGGCACAAGGAATACACTTGCTTTTGGCCCCCCCGTGGCTAGGTTTTTAATCACGATTAATACCATTCATTATTAACTGTGTTTCATTTTGTGAGGACAAAAAGACTCATGACAGAAGACGAGATACACACTTAACATGTGCTTTATTCAAAGTAAAGAACTGATACGGTGTCCAAATTGCAAAATTTAAAAAATGAAACATACAATTTGTCAGACTTACTGAGGCCCTGACATTCCGTGAGGGTGGGTTTGTGCAAGCTGGGTGTCACCTTCGCCAAACTACTCGCGGAAGAATCTGCTTTGCATTGATGTGGTACTTTAAGCTGGAAGTGCTCCGGTGAAACGAAAACTACTTCCTGCAGAGTGTGAAAATTACTTTATGTTGGCCAATTGCTGCATCTTGGTTTCTTGTACTCAAACTTCCCATCAAGAGGGCCACTATGATCCATCATCATTGAGATGGTTCTGCTGCCAGATAGCGTTGGAGCACCAATCCGTTCCAGTGAGTGTATTTGTGGAATTTTGAGTCACTGTGCGCTGCACATGCATTGACTGCGTGAAGATATTTAATTAAATTGATCATGCAAATTGATCAATATGGATTAACACATTAATTTTGACAGCCCTCATATGACTCACAAGCAGTTTCATGGCCAGGTGAGGCCTGTTCCCTTGTTCCCTGCCGGAGGTTTCTTCCCACGGTAGCCGAGTGCTTGCTCATAGGGGATCATTGAATTGTTGGGGTTTTCTCTTTAACAGTGTAGTATCTTTATCCTACAGTGTGAAGCGCCTTGAGGTGACTTTTGTTGTGAATTGGCGCTATATAAATAAAACTGAAACTGAAAATTGAATTCATGAAAAACTAAGCAGATAAACGATCTGGAGTTTCCAAGTGCTAAACTTGCATTTGGTAGCTGAGAATCTCAATATAAGCCCCAAGAGATGTAAGTGAAGGAGGCCATCATTACGCTGAAAAAGCAAAATAACAACAATCTGGAACATTCTTAAAATGAAGAAATGCACTGGCTAGCAACATCAAAACGTCTGGAAGACCAAGGAAGACAACCAAAGTGGACAGCCGCAGAATTCTTTCCTTGGTTAAGAAAAACTCCTTCACAACATTTAGCATCAAGAGCACTCTCAAAGAGACAAGTGTATCATTGTCAAAGTCTACAAGTCTCAAGAGACGCCTACATGATGCCTTGATGAACTTGTACCAGAATGATGGCAAGAGAGAAGTATGAAGAAAAGAGGATGATCCAAAACATACCACATCATCTGTCAAACATAGTGGAAGAAATATCATGACATGGGCATGTATGGCTGCCAGTGGAATCGGGTCACTAGCGTTTATTGATGATGGGACTGCTGATAGAAGCACCAAGATGAATTCTGAAGTGTGCAGGGCTATACTCTCTGCTCTCAACCAAATACCCCAAAACTGACTGGATGGCGCTTCACAGTGCAACTGCATAATGATTCAAAGCAAACTGCAAAAGGAACACAAGAGTTTCCCAAGGCAAAGAAATGGGATAGTCTTTACTAGCCAGGTAAGTCACCTGATCTCAACCCAACAGAGCAATCCTTATATTTAAAATGATGTTAGTTTGTCCCTTACTTTTGAGCCTCTGTATAAAAATGTCTGTCAATCTTAAATAATGAATTCAAGTTTTTTTAATCAAACCCCTTGAATTAAAGCAGCACCTGCATGATATTTTGACTGAAGAAAAAGAAAAAGAAGTGTCAAGCCTAAAAACTTATGGACATAAATATAACTTGTGCTTTAAAGGTCAGTAATATGTGGCTGAATCGTTCCATACTATTAGTTATTTGCAGTATATCAAGTACATGATAAATATTCAGAAACTAGTGCTTTTAATCCAACTCAAGTGACAGTTAAACAACATTTCATATTTTACTGGTGCTACTCTGAATTCTGTACTCGTTTCTGCTTACTAAAAGCTGAACTGAGCATACGGATCATCAGTCCCTGAGCTCACATTTACATGCCGTTGTTACTTTCTACCACATTACCCCAGAGGAGGCTTCATTAGATAATGTGCAGGACAATTAGTAATCATTTTCACCCTGAGTTTGTCCACCAACCTTCATTAGATCCACTGCATCCTTTGCATCCCTCTCAAAGAAGTCAGGGGGGAAGTCTCTGTCTGGGGGACGGGATTGTCCATAACCACGGGGGTCCCAGCCAACCACAGTGAAGCGTTCCTTGTTCAGAGACTTAAGCTGGGGACCAAAATCTGTCCTCGTGCTTCCTGTGGTAGAAAAGACATCATGTTTTTTTAAAGGATGCCATCAAACTCTAGTGTACATTGAAGAACATGTTATCCCTTTAAGGCAGATACTTTAGAGAGAGAAAAGAAAAAGATACTGAGGTCTTCATACATAGAAACATTTTTATTTTCAACATTGAAAGGAGGTATGTGATTGTGTTTACCCAGAGCACCAGGAAGCAACAGCACAGCATGTTTCCCTCTGCCTGTCTGCTCATAGTACAGATCCACTCCATTAACAGGCTGCCTGCCCGAGGCTACCGAAGAGCTGCAGGGAAACATACAGGTAGACCGTGGCAGTCAAAGTGAGCAGAAGACAGCAGAATAAGACTAAACAGTGAAAAAAAAGAGAAAGAATTGAAGTTACAACCAAAGAAAACAAGGTAATCATTTGTTTTAACAATCATACTGTCCATCTTCAAAGGGAACTGTAAGAGCCTTGTTTCCCTGGCCCTCTCACAGCTCTTTTGGATGAACTGAAAATTTGGTGTTATGTTTTTGTTTGTTTCTTTTTTCTGCAAAGTTTCCACCTACAGCTTACTGCAAATGCTGAACATAACTCAGAGCTGTGAAAATAAAAGCCCCCCCCCCGAGAGTGTGCCAACAATGATACTTGAATAAAACATAAAGCTGTAGGAGTTTTCAAAGTTTTGTGTAGGTGCTCAATACATTTTACAGGGTAATATCGTATAGCAAATCCTTCATTTCTTGTTTCTATTTATCTACAGGACATAGACTCACTGGCCACTGCATTAAGTATACCTGTTCAACTGCTCATTAACACAGTGTAATCTAATCTATTGAATCAGACAAATACATGGGTTTAATCAAATGCACTTAGGTGTGAAACATGGTCAAGATGACCTGCCGAAGTTCAAACTGAGCGTCAGATTGGGGAAGAAAAATGTTCTAAATGACTCTGAATGTGGCATGGTTGTTCGCGCCAGACAGTCTGGTCTGAGTAGTTCAGAAACTGCTGATCTGCTGGGGTTTTCCCACACAACCATCTCTACACATGGAACATTTAAGCACATGGGCTACAAATTGGACCACAGAATGAAAAGATTTGATTTCTGCTGCAACATTTGGATGGTAGGGTCAGAATATGGTGCAGACAACATGAAAGCACAGATCCATCCTGACTTGTTCAGACTGATGCTGGTGGTGTAATGTGTGGGAAATATTTTCTTGGCACACTTTGGGCCCCTGAGTACCAGCTGATTAATGATATTAGACCATGTTAGAATATCTGTCAGAGATAAAGGAAACAGTATGGCTACGATAAACACAAAAAGAGCCATTTTAAAAAGGCTTCTTCTTTTGGCTGTTCCTGTTAGAGGTCACCACAGCAGATTATCTGCCTCCATCTCATCCTATCCCTTGCATCCTCTTCCCTCACACCGACCCTCTGCATGTCCTCCTTCACTACATCCATGAACCTTGCCTGTGGTCTTCCTCTTTTCCTCCTGCTCCGTAGCATCATCTTCCACATCCTTTACATTCACTATCCCTTTTCTGCACATGCCCAAACCATCTCAGCCTTGCCTCTTTGACTTGTTTCCAAAGTTGATGTTTTTCAGCCTGAGCTGTCCCTCTGATGGACTCATTTCTAATCCTGCCCATCCTGGTCACTAACAGCGAAAATCTAAACAGCTTTAAAGCTGTCTTTTGTCAGTGCCACCGTCTCCAAACCATACATCATAGCAGGTCTTATTACTGTCTTGTAAACCTTCCCCTTCACTCTTGCTGCTATCTCTCTGTCACAAAGCACCCCTGACACTTGTCTCCACCCACTCCACCCTGCAGTCTCTTCTTCACCTCTCTTGCACACTGTCTGGTGCGTTGGATGGTTGATCCCAGGTATTCAAACTCATCTACCTTCGCTACCTCTATTCCTTGCATCTTCACCATTCTTGCTTCTTTACTGACTTTCATTGCTCTTCTCTCCAGTGCATACCTCCACCTCTGCAGGCTCTCCTTCAGCTGCTTTCTACTAAGAGTCTAAGAGTCTCAGAGCCAATCCCTGAAGGTAAGGTAAGCCCACCCCCACCCTGAACCCATCTGTTACTCCTACTGCACACCTCACCACTGTCTCCCCGGCTTCATACATGTCCTGCACCACCTTCACATACTTCTCTGCCACTTCTGATTTCCTTATACAATTCCACACTTCCTCTCTTGGCACCCTATCACATGCTTTCTCAAGATCCACAAAGACACAGTGCAACTCCTTCTGACCTTCTCTATACTTCTCCATCAGGAAGCAAACATTGCATTTGTAGTACTCTTTCTCATATGTTCATGGCATGGCTCCATCTGCTTGATTCCTCTGTATTTAGTACAGCTTGAGCCATTTAAAAAAGTGAAGTCCATGTCAGTACTCTCTCTGCAGCATTTTGGATCAACTGAAGGCTTTTTAGGGAGCTTTAGAACAGCCAGATAGCAATCAATTAAAATATAATGATGTGGAGGTATGCACTGGAGAGAAGAGGAATGAAAGTCATTAGAGGCAAGACAGAATACAGGTGCATAAACAAGAGAAAGGCAGGTGGAACGCTGAAGATGTAAGGAGTAGAGGTAGTGAAGGTGGATGAGTTTAAATACCTGAGAGCAACCATCCAAAGCAACGGACAGAGCACAAGAGAGGTAAAGACAAGAGTACAGGCAGGGTGGAGCAGGTGGAGACGAGTGTCAGGGGTGCTTTGTGACAGAAGGATAGCAGCAAGAGTGAAGAGGAAGGTTTAAAAGATGGTGGCACTGACAAAAAGACAGGAGGCAGAACTGGAGGTGGCAGAATTGAAGATGCTGAGATTTTAGCTGGGAGTGACCAGGATGGACAGGATTAAAAATGAGTCCATCAGAGGGACAGCACAAGTTGAGAAGTTTGGAGATAAAGTCAGAGAGGCAAGGCTGAGACGGTTTGGACATGTGCAGAAAAGCAGCAGTGGATGTATCGGGTAAAGGATGTGGAAGATGAAGCTAAATACTCTCATCTTTTGTGTGTGTGTATCAGTCAAAAGTTTGGACACACTTTCTCATTAATGGTTTTTCTTTATTTTCATGACTATTTACATTGTAGATTCTCACTGAAGTCATCAAAACTATGAATGAACACATATGGAATTATGCAGTGAAGAAAAAAGTGTGAAATAACTCAAAACATGTTTTATATTTTAAATTCTTCAAAATAGCCACCCTTTGCTTTGATTACTGCTTTGCACACTCTTGGCATTGTTTCGATGAGCTTCATGAGGTAGTCACCTGAAATGGTTTTCACTTCACAGGTGTGCCTTGTCAGGGTTCATTTGTAGAATCTCTTGCCT
>VUQH01075199.1:0-20144 GCA_015106775.1 Etroplus canarensis
TTTTCCTGGAACTTTGGACTCTGTATCTGGTTATTGTTTTGGATAATAAAGCCTTCTTTGCACCTTCACGTCGGCTCAGCGGCCCTGCATTTGGGTCCACACCACACCCTCACGATGCCACGCCGTGACAATTCCTTCATCAAAATTGGACGAGAGGATTGGAAAATGTTATCAGTTCTGGTGAGTTTCAGGTGATGTGCAGAGCTTCAGTAATTACAGAGGGATCAAGCTGATGAGCCATAGCATGAAAATATGGGAAAGAGTTGTTGAAGATAGGTTAAGAAGAATGGTGACAATCAGAGGGCAGCAGTATGCTTCATGTGAAGAAAGATGCAATATTTGTTTTGAGAATGTAATGGAGAAGTATAGAGAGGGTGAAATGAGTTGCACTGTGACTTTGTGGATCTTGAAAGTGCCAAGAGATGAACTGTGGAACTGTATGAGGAAGTCAGGATTGGCAGATAAGTGTTCGAAGGTGGTTTAGGTCCTGTATGAGGACAGTGAGACAGTAGTGAGGTGTGCTGTAGGAGTGACAGATGGGTTCAAGGTGGGGGTGGGATTACATCGGGGATTGGCTCTGAGCCCCTTCCAATTTGCAGTGATGATGGACAGCTCTTCAGATCAGAACATGCAGGAGTCTCCATGGACTATGATGTTTGCAGATGACATTGTGAGACTGCAGTGAGAGTAAGCAGCAGGTGGAAAAATGTGTGGAGAGGTGGAGGTACGCACTGGAGAGAAAAGAAATGAAAGTCAGTAGAAGCAAGACACACATGTGAGAATGATTGTGAGGTAGGTGGAACGGTGAAGATGCAAGGGGTCAACCATCCTAAGCATTAACAGTGCACAAGAGAGGTGAAGAAGAGAGTGCAGGCATGGTGGAGTGGGTGGAGATGAGTGTCAGGGGTGCTTTGTGACAGAAGGATGACAGCAAGAGTGAAAGGGAAGTTTTATAAGACACCAGTGAGAATTGCTATGATGTATGGTTTGGAAATGGTGGCAGTGACAAACACACTTTGAGCCCCTTAGTACCAACTGAGCATTGTTTAAACACCACAGCCTACCAAGTGTTGTTGCTGACCATCTCTGTTCTTTTATGACCACAGTGTTCCTATCTTCTGATGGTTTCCACAGTCACCATATCTGAGTCCAACAGAGCCCGTTTGAAATGTGGTGAAACAGGAGACTGGCATCATGGATGTGCAGCCAACAAATCTGCAGCAACTGAAACATACCTTCACCTGCTCTCTTGTATTCTCCTCAAGGGATCACCACAACAGATTCATCTGCACTGGAGGTTTTATAACAGATTCTCCTCTAGACGCAACTCTCCATGGTGAGAGAGGCTTGTGTGCCCACCTGGCATCAAATCAGTGACCATTCGCTTGTGAGGCAAGTGTGTAAGCCACTACACTACGGGGAGACCCCAAATCTGCAGAAACTGTGCAATGCTATTATTTTAATATGTATCAAGATCTCTGAGGAATTTTACCACCACTTTGTTGAATCTGTGCCACAAAGAATGAAGATAGTTCTGAGGGTTTAATGAAGTTGCCAGTGAGTGTATTTAAATGTGGAAAAATGCATAAATATGCTCACTCGCAATACTTTGAACATGCCACTATTAGAGAAGATAATTTTACCAAAGGCTAATGAGCCTATTTTCAAAGTATCTCTGAATTATTACAGTAGTACGGTAGACAAAACTGGTAACTTTCTAGGTGAAAACTACATGGCAAGTACAGACAGCATATTATCAGTGCACGATTCACACAGTGGCAGGTGGTACATTGTCAGCTGTGAACGTGTGAACAAAAGCACAATTATAACTTTCCCACATCACCTGCTCCAAATTAGCTCGGCTGATCCTCGGATTTAGCCTCACTGCTGGACACAGAGAGAAAATGACAGCTTGGAAATGGTTTCTGTCATGCAAAATACGAATCATTTAAAGCTATACACCTCTTCATTTTCCAAAACAAAAGCCTTTTTTCTAATGCTATTTATCTTTAAGTGGTAAAAAGAAGTACATATCTCTATATGTTCTGTAGTAGTATATAAGAATTTAGACTCTAACCTTACAGTTAATGCACAGATTAAAAAAAACAAGCAGGAATTTGCACTTGTTGGGAACTATTTGATATTTTGGGAAATATGTTTATTTTGACTGCTTGCTGAGAGACAAATAAAATGAGAACTATCACTTTTATTTCTGTGGACCAATAAGCTACAGCCAGCAGCAACTGGTTAGCACCTAGAGACTTAGCTTGGACCTATTCAGGTAACAAAGCAGCACCCCTTTAAAGCTTTCTATTTAACATTAGAATCCTGCTTAATTTGGATGAGAATAAAAACGACACAAAGTATTTTTTTGTGATGGTGGTTTGTGTGAAATACTTCTAGTCTTTTGCCAGGCTAAGCTAACAACCCTTACCCTCTACACTATATGCAGACAAAAGTCTTGGTTCACCTATATATTACAACTGCAAATGCACTTATGACATCCCATTCTAAATCTACAAGCGTTAATATGGAGCTGGTTTTTGCAGTTATAATAGCTTCCCCTCTTCTGGGAAGGCTTTCTACAAGATTTTGGAATGTGTCTGTGGGAATTTTTGCCCAGTTATCCAGAAGAGCATTTGTGAGGTCAAACACTGATGCGCTTTGAGTGCTCAGCTAGAGTAGAAAAGCGCTCTGTAAGCACCAGTCCAGCTACCATTTACCACTTACTGATGTTGGATTAGAGAGTTCAGCTCTCAGTCTCCATTCGAACTCATCCAAAAGGTGTTGAGGTCAGGGCTCAGTGCAGGCTAGTCAAGTTCTTCTACACCAGACTCATCCAATCATGCCTTTATAGACCTTTTTTTGTGCCCTGGGACACAGTCATGCTGGGACAAAAGGGGACCTTCTCAAAACTCTTCCTTCGAAGTTGGAAGCATAGAAATTTCTGAAATGTCTTGGTAACATTCAACCCACCCCTCACCCAGTATTGGTACTCTGTAGTTACTGAGTGAGTCGATTGCTTGTAACTTGTTGCGTGCTATGCACCTCAGTACTCGGTGACACTGCTCTGTATTTTTATGTGGTCTGCCACTTGTTGTTGTGCTGTGGTTCATCATACCACTTAAAGTTGATCGTGAAATATACGGGAGAGAGGAAATTTCACAAACCAATTTGCTGTAATGGACTGGCACTTATAGGGCTTTTTTACCCTGACTGAGCACTCAAAACGCTTTTTACTACAAGCCTCATTCACCCATTCACACAAACAGTCATACAGCACTTTATTCTATGCCTTAAGCACATTTAACAATCAGAATCAGAATACTTTATTAATCCCCAGAGGCATGCAATCACGCTCTGATGGATGCATCGGGAGCAATTTGGAGATGGGCAATTTCTCTTGACCAAGGATACTTCAGCGTGTAGACTGGAGAAGTCAGGGATTGAACTGCCAACCTTGGTGTTGAAAGACGATCCACTCTACCTCCTGGGCCACAGCAGTTATTAGCAATGATGGGAACCTCTTGCAACACCACCCTGAAATTCATTGAGCTCCTTAAAACAACCCATTCTTTCAAAGTAAAGGCAGACTGCATGGCTGGGTGCTTGATTTTATACACCTCTGGAAATTAAACCCAAATTTGATGATTGATCAAATGATTAAGAGGTGTGGGCCAACACTTTTGTTTATGTAGTGTATTTAGCATTCACATTTAAAAGAGACATCTTTTCATATACCTGAAAGGGTTTTTGTTTTAAAAAAAAAACCTTTAATATTTTTGTAAGATGGTTATACATGCTTCTTTTTGCATGCTTGCTGAGGTAAGTTGAGATGATTGATACCATGATTGTATCTTCATGGTAAATATGAAGCTTAGCTTCATATTTACTCATATTTACTCAATGTCGCTCAGTAACTGATCTGCATACTTGCACTTTTGAACACTTAAACATATATCAATCTCAGTGCTCTATCTAAACATAATATGTGACATTTGCACATATCTTTTGCTTGTTAAAACACTATAAACAATATTTGCACATTCTAAATGTCTTGCCACTGTGACAGTATTGCACAACTAATTGCATCTTATATTCTGATTAGACTTTCTTTCTTGCTTTATTTTCTTTTCTTATATTTATTCAATAATTCATATATTTCAGTTGAGTTAGTTGCTTATTTTAGCTATGTGAAGGGAATATGTATGACAATAAGCATTTTGAATATGAAGACAGGGAAATACGGAGAATGGTAGCTCAGCTCCATTCCCCAGGCAAGTCCAAAGCTCCCTAGTTAATATTTGTGTAGAAAAAGTAAAAGCAACTTTTTTTTTTTTTTTTTGCATTTTAGTCATTCCTCAAAAAAGTAGTATCTTCTCGTGAAGGTGAATGGCTTTCTTTCTAATGCTAAATATTTGATAGATTTACATCTTTTCAATGATGCTAAGCAGTTCAGACTTAGTGTCCACTTTTTTACAGTCGCATATACAGCTCTTTAGTCTATTTTGATGCTCCTGCAGCTCTCCAGTGAGACATGTGGCTTCAAACATACTTCCTATACACAGGTCAGCACTCGACTCTCCTACATGAGTTGGCTTTTTTCACAGGATATTTGGAGCTCTGTGAGTTTTGAATTGCTAGTGGTGAGTGAATGAGAAGTCAGGTGGGAGGTCAAAGCTCTCCATCCCATTCTTTGCTAGGCAAATAAAACATTTGAGTACCGTGCAAGGGACTGACGATCCGGCCTCCTCTGTCACCATGGTGATTGAGTCACCTCACACTAAAAGGTGGTTCCTGCACAGAGTTGCCTTCATACTCACTTTGTACTAGTGTGCAATCACAATGACTGACCCGGAGAGCTGGCTTTTCCTTTTGTTGAAAATCATAGGAAGACCCATGCCAGAAGTCAGACTCACAATGGAAGTGTGAGTTATTTCAAAATGGTATGTCCAAGTTTTTTAGTTCAGGTTGAACATTACTCAAGGTTAACCACTAGTTAATTTCCATAAAAAAGCAATAAGATTCAAATTGACCCCAGGAGTCAGAGATTAAACCTACACTAATCATTTTTTTATGTTTTGGTTTGCTTCTTTGCAACCTCACTCTTAATATCTGCAACAACAGCACACATGGATAAACCAAAACTTTCTCAGTGCATAGGATAGATAAAAGACAAAAATGAAAGGGAAGATACTGGAAACAAAACACAACATTTACGAGATGAGTCAGCTACTAATCTTCTTGGGGTTCAGAGCCTCGAAGTATGATATAAACATACATTAAGTAAGCACACAAACCAAAGATAATGCTCATGCTGTTTTTAGCCATGTTGTTATATTGTACAATGCATTTTTGTATGTTTTGTAGAGGTGGTAGCCAGGGCAGTGCCACCCAAGGTGCCAACTTTAGCCCTGCCCCCCTGTTGCCCACCAGAAATTGTGTTGTCATGTTAAGGCAACCATGGGGAGCAATTGCAGGGGGGAATAAAGAGAACTAGCTTCCCTTTTTCTGTGAAAAACAGTGTTATCCTCTTTATCGCATCACTGTAAATAAATAACCATGTAATGTTAAAAATATTACATGCACTGGAAGCTACTGGTTTAATTATACATAAAAAAAACAATATATTTTTACATTCAAAGATTGATTCCCCTCATCTACCTCACAGTGGTGTAGTCCAGTATACTGAATTTTCTAACTCTTTTATTTTGCTAAACAAAATTTGTAATAAACTGTTATTTACTTCTACCACTCAGTAAAATTAAAAATATTTACTGCTGTAACCAGACTATGGTGTACTTGCTCCATTACCTCGTCATTAAATCTTGTGCTTCATTGTGGCTGCTATCTTGTTGTTTGGCAGGTATGTCTCCTAATGCATGTTTATGGAGGGAAGAGGTCTGTGCATACAAAATCATTATAATTCATTGAATTTTCAATCAATTTGCAACTGCTTTGGGCTGTTTTTATTGTTATTATTTCTGATTGAATTTTCTGAATTTTCCAGAATACAAAGGAGTCCATGATCAACTCAGTGACTGCAAGGTGCCCAGGCCTTGTAACTGCAAAACAAGATCAAATCACTAACCTTCAGCCACCTTGCTTGCCAGTTGGCATGAGGTATTTGTGCAGATATGCTGTTTGATTTTCACCAAATGTGAAGCTGTACATTATGATCAAACATTTCCACTTTGGTCTCGTCTACCCAAAGGACACATGAAATCTTGTGGTTTATCAAATGTAACTTTATAAACCTAAGTCATGCTGCTATGTTTTCCTCTTTTTTTTTTGTCTTTTTTTGTTTTATTTTTTAGAGAGAAGAGGCTTTTTCCTGGCAACCTTTCCAAACAAAGCAGACTTGTTTCATGTTTTCTAATTGTATTATTATGAACTTTAACATTTCAGATGCTAACTGAGGCCTGTAGAATCTACGATGTAGCTCTTGGGGTCCAAGGTGAACTTATAAGGAGTTCCACTCCTGGGAAGATTGTAGCATTGTGGCAAACTACCGAAACTTCTGCTTTTGTAAAGGTGGCCACACTGACTGATGATCAATTAATCAAGTGCATTTGATTAGCAGCACCTGGCTGCTACTTATCCTCTTAATTCCTTTTAAAGGCACAGGGGTCTACTTACTTTTCACTGAACTGCATAGAGTCCTGTGAAAACTTTCTCTGTGACATGCCTGTACATTTCCTTGCAGCAGAACTTATGACATTGGAGTCCATTCTCTTAATAAGATAACACTATATTTACTTTTTAAAACTAATGGAGTACCCAAAAAGAAAACATTTACGGGAAACAGCTCGGCCTTTGCCCCTTTGTTGATGTCTCAGCATACTGTCAATATGCTGAGGCATCTTTGGCAGTGACAGCTAACTTCTGTGCAGTTGGGACACTGGTAGTTTGGAGCAAATAAACACACTGTAAAATGAAATTGCATAAATTTAACTATTGGATTTTACACTCAAAATACATCATTCTCCTGCAAATGCTTTTATTTAGATTTTCTTTTCACATGTAGTGTATAAAAAGGTGACAAGACATCTTGTAAAAGCTGTAATCTAATGCTCAAGTAAAAAGTTATACTGCATCAAAAGTCTTTTTATGGAAATACTGAGGAAGAATGACACTCCTACTTTCATAAACATAAAATGCAAAGAAAATAAGATTGGCTCTGCTTCAACCAAATGCCTCCACTGACTTCCAAGTTTTTAAATAAACACTGGCAACAGTTTGGAAAGTCACACAGTGCCAATAGCAATAAAAGCATTTCATTGTTTTTACTCCCTTGTCTAAATTACTGAACATGTTTGAGGTGATGTAAAAGATGTTCTAATTTTGAAAAATACTACAAGGAAATATGGCAAAATGACTCACTGGCAACTCTGCTGGATCCCTACAGAAACTAACATGTTGATAGTCACTCGAGCCAAATATAAATCTCAAGCATCTCTGCAGGTTTGAATCAGCATTAAATTTTAAACACGCCACTGACAGATTTTACAAGTAAATACTATACATAAAAGAGCAGTGGGGAGGATTAAAAAACCCTGAGGTAACTACTCCACTCTTTTTAAAGAAGCAATTTTTGTTAAAATATGTGCATTCTCCTGAGACATACCAGCTAAGTCCCCATTGTGTCTTCAAAGTTGGTCAACAGTTAGTCAAATCAACCAGAAAGTGTCATCGTATTGACAGTTAGGGCACAATGAAATGCTTTGAACAAGAAGGTGCCACTTCTAACCAAAACAACACCTCAATCATGTTGTGCCTGTAGTTCACATCATTGGCATATGATGGATCCCCCTCAAACAGAATGAGTTCCTTTGGCTATCAAGACGTCAGATATACTTTTAGTGGGTCTTGATAGAACGATATCAGTACAAGCTGATGCAATTCGCTGGGGAATTATGAAACTACGCTCACGCTTCATCTGCTCAATGAAAATTTGATCAGCGGGAGCCTTTTCCAGGCCATGATGGGACAAGTCTGAACAGCACCAATGCAGCTCTCTGCCTGTGAAAAAGAGATTACACAACTGAAAACAATGCCAAATGCAGCACACTCGAATGACATAAAAACACAGTTGTAGAGGGGCTACTAGTGAATGATTTAATGCATGTATGGGCCAGTGTCACATATAATCCATCCTACAATGATCTGGTGTTGGAAACTGGCTAAAACACCAGTGAAATTAGTATGAAAGTTACAAAATCCCCTTTCAATAAATAATGGCTTGCTCTGCAGATTTAATGTGTGATTCTCCTGTAAAAATTTAACAAAGTTAAAAATGAGTTTGAACTATTGCTTTATCTACCAAAATATTATTGTGTCAGCATGAAAAGCTCATTTTGAGCTTAAGACCTCGTGACTTAAGGTGTCTAGCTGCCTAGGAGCTCTAGGTAATCGCTGCAGCTCTGCTCAGGCGCCTGATAAATTATCAAATACATCGGCACTCCACAAAGTACAGCCTGCAACTATTCCCATCTTTTACACTCCAGTGCTCCTCAAAGTAGGGTCAGAAACCCTTGGGGGTCCTAGATTTCCCATTTCCCAACATTTTTTTTTATCTAGCACAGCAATATATTTTATTAAGAAGTACAGAATTTTAGTTTCCACTCCCCAAACTGTTACCCCATCACTTGAAAGTCCTCTTTTGTGCTCAATTAGAGCTAGAACAGTTTTTTTTTTCTTTTTTCAGAGTCAGAATCCCATGTCAGCTTCATTGGTGCTGACTAGGCGGTGACTTGTTCAGTGTCCCCATTTCTCTGTATTAAAATCTACATACAGCTGCCAGCTTTTGTCCTACAAACACCATACATTTTTAAGCACTCAAATATGATCCCTGTCTTTCCCTCTCTCTTTCGCTCTCTAAAGGTTGACTGAGCTATTGAAATATAAATGCGCCCTTCACTTGCCCTGGCATTGGCTCTCATTTTAGGAATCCAGCTACAACAGCCAGGATTCTGAGACAGCCTACTGTAGGAAGCGTAGTCAATGGGGATGTTAGACACACACATACACCTCAATTATGAATGGGGATTTTGGATTCTCATGATGCTCCCAGGCATATCTGACCCTTTCTTTGTAAAAAGAGCTTTGTCTTTTCCAGACATTATGTCCCACCTGTGAGAAAGAAAGTCTGGGGGGGTGCAATTCTTATGGAAATGAGAATAGGTTAAACTCAGACTCTTTAAACCAAGGTGGAGTTAAATCTCTCCTGTTTACTGGATGCAGAGAAAAATCAATAACATGAAATATCTGTATCATGTGGAGATATTTTTGAAGGGCAAAAGAAAAGCATCACATACTATGTTAGCACTTACAATGTCACAGATATTCCTGCACTGTTGAGTATGACATGTTATAGAAAAAACCTGAATAAATTAGTGGAAATAAGTGGTGCCTATAATGGTGTCTAGTATGAGGATAATGATGATGATAGTACTCTAGAGAAGCAACTATCTGAACACATTTGCTTTCTGATCAACACATTTCTTCTCACAGGATGAGTGGTTTCTGCAAAGCAGTATGCCTGCCTGTAGGAGCACAATGGGTCCCTGAATGGTTTGATGAGTCTGGAAATGGCTTGAGTCTCAGTCCATGTGAACACTCATAGTGAATTTGGAGAGCCAAGTTAGACACAGCTTTCTCCTATCGTCAAAAAACTAAATGAGAGACTCTGATGGCTCATAGTCATAATATTGGACACTTTCTGTTGGTTTTCTGTGTAATTTATGAAGCTGGAATTATAGATTTGAGTGTATAAAATATTGATGTAGCTACCATGGAGTCACAGCCTCAAGTCTGGAATTTCGACCCTCCTTTTTTCTGTTTATTTTGTCAAATGAGGAAACGATGACAAACCAAGGACACTGTGGGTGGTGGCTTGACACACCTGAAAGCAAAGCCTGGTTTACTCTAAATAGGACCATAACTTTAAAATCAGAATATTTTGTTAATCCCCAGGGGGAAATACTTAAATTTCATCAGACTTTTGAACTGCTGATGCCCCCCCCCCCCACACACACACACACTCATATGCCAATTGCTGCTCCCCACCCCCACTGCTTATCTTGCACACAACCACAGTTGTATTTTTATTTTATTCTATTTCTGTTTTTTTATTATTAGTATTTATCTTATCTTATCTTATCTATCTTATCTTCAACTTACTTTGTTTGCATTTACATGCTTAACTGTGCAAATTGAGCTGGCACCAAACACAACAAATTGCATTGCCTTAATCATGCATGTTGTTACATGGTATATGACAATAAAGAATGCTGAAATCATGACATCTTAAATCCCTTAAAAAAAGGAACATCATGTGGTAATAATAGTTGGAACTAGTAATTAAGACCATAACTTTCTCTAGAAAGTGTTTACTGTGTTCATTGATGAAGTGAGCAATTAAACCATTTTGTTATACATAAAGTACTTTTTTTACCCAAGGGTATTGCCTCCCACTGGCCTTTAAACAGAATGCAGGTTCAAGGCCCCATCTTATCGTGCCCCACTTTTCAGACCCAGATCAACACTATTTGGACAAAAGAATTGCCCCAAACCTCAGTGCTTTCCAGTGTTTCATTGTCACAGGTGGATAAAATCAAGGGCCAAGCCATGCAGTCTGCCTTCATAATCATTTGTGAAAGAATGGGTCATTCTAAAGAGCTCACTGAGTTTGAGTGTGGTAATGTAATAGGATGTAATCATTGTAAAAAGACAGTTTGTGAAATTTCTTCCCTCCCAGATATTCCAAGATGATCTATAAGTGGTATTATTCTTAGGCTGAAGCATTTAGGAACCAAAGAGAAGGTTTATATATGCAATGAAGACTGGAGCACCTGCCCCATTTACCCCTTGACCCCCAAAGTATTTATTTATTTATTTATTTTAATGGTGCAGGCCTTCCTGTGGCCCTGCAGAAGAACTATTACATTACATTATTCCATTGTCAAGCAGCTGCATACAAGCCTTACATCTACAACTCCTAATTAATGCCTATGGATTTCTAATAGGATATCATAACTGCTCCTGTAAGTTTAAAGTGTAAGTGGCCTAATACTTTTTTCCATTTTGTGCATATATATAATTCCATATTTTGTGTTAAGTCTCATTTGTTGTGGCAGAAGCTTAATTAGCCATTCAGTTTTCTTGACATGCAGGTCAGTATGAAAGATTGTAACCCATAATACCATTATCTGCATAAGTTCACCAGGATCAATCTGAAATAGATTTAATAAAAAAAATTTATATAACTATTTGAGTACAAGTAAGGGGCGGCCTCCTACCTTTACTTCTCACTTCACTAGCATTTAGAGCAGTTTGCATTTCAACAAAGAAGTCTAACACTTTCGCTGTCTTCCAAGAAGAGACTGTCTGAAAATGTGCGCCTTCATCTCCATATTGAAATGATCCCCCATGAAATCTGGCTTCTCAGTCTGCCACTGTGACCATTTGGAACAGCTATGAGCATGCCTGATTTCTAATGTGACTAGGAAACACATCACCCTTCTTTTCTAGTAGCTAGAAAGAAATCCCATGTATGGATAATAAATCAGGCTACTGTCAGGTGTCAAACCCAAGGCTCGGGTCCTTCCTTTTTTGGGGGGGTACTACAGGCTGACAGGCATGACATTAGGACTGATGTTCTGATGTTCTGAAGCAATTTCTCCCTGGGGACTAATAAAATATTCTTATTCTGCTTATGTGTGAAGCACAGTGATAATAATGATAAGTGACAGGCATAAGTCTGTGTTAAAGGCAAATAATGCATAACCAAGAAAAAAATAAATAAAGGTAAGTGGCATGTCCGACTGAAACGATGATTAGGACGGGGCTTATTGTGTTCAGGTCTGAAGTGCAGCTGAGGATTGCAGAGCATCAGTGAGGAGAGCACCTTTCCCTGATCATCTGACGGCAGACGGCTCCTCCCCGCTCCCTCCTGTCTGCTACGCAAAGCAGCGGCTCGGCACAACTCTCCCCGCGTTTCCATACACGGGCTCGTCTGCGTGAGCAGGAGACGGAGTCGAGTTCCCCCCACACTTTGAATAAACAAGGACTCCGTTCCTTCACCGGTGTCTGCTTTCAAATGAATCAGTGATGAGAGTGGCCGAGCGGGGAGACGGGCGCTTTTCTACTGCGTGGACCTGCCGTGCGCAAAAGCGCGCTCCGTGGTTCGGCAGCATCTTCATCCCGATCCGCTCCTGAGATCAACCCAAACCCAAGAGGCGCGCTGTGGTCCTTAGGAACACCCCCCACTCCACTGTGCGAGGTAACCAGATTTTTCTCACCTCACTTTGAGACATACCAGCTCACACACACACACACACACGATTTTATGCAACACTTGAATCTCCCAGCGTCTGATAAAAAAAAAAAGAGTATGCTTTTATTCTCTTAAATTCACGGGTGATTAATTTCTCTGTTCTTATGCTTGGATAAATCCAGTTATCGCCTTGCAGCAAGCTGAGTCTCTGGCATTTTGAAATATGATCAGTCTTTCATATGAAATGGGTGCCTCGTCTTTTCCCAGCAGTTCGCATTTAAATTCTCTGTAATAGAGTATTGATCAAACTAATTAAAACGCTACATCCCATAAATTAACATTTGGCGCTCACAAAAGCACAGTCTTTTTGTAAATCCTGTGGGCTGTGACATTTCAAATGAGCTTCCCAGTAACAATTTTAACACATTAAAAAAGTTTTGCCTTAAATTTATGAAGTTAGATTGTTTAAAAAAAAAGGAGAGAAAGAGATTAAAATACAAACTAAAACAGGCTTTTGGAGAACTTTTAGTGCTGAAAACTGAAAGCTCTTATATTCCATGTTAAAGAGTCACAGGGTAAACTCAATCAGACAAGAGCAGCTAATGATAATTACCACTCTCTTGTTCTTGGTGAAATGTAGCCTTGATGTGGCATTGTTTTCCTCCTCAGCATCACTTCATCTCCCGTATCTGCCATCAGAGCTAAGCAAGTGAAATTCCAGCAGCCACATATTATAACGTCACAGGATGCAAATTGCCACAGGCTGTGCAATTCACCTTTGATTATGAGCATGTGGGTGTTGGCTTATGTGAGCCGGTGCTTCTACCAGCAGGATTTCTCCAAGGCATAAACCGGTGTTTGATTCAAATAAGTTCTCTGATGAAATTCAAATGAAACTTGCTGTTTTTTTTATTATTATTTTTTTTTCCACTGAAGCCATATCCTATCTCTTTTGCTGCAAGTAGGCTGTAATTGCTCTGTATTTAAAAATCTTTAGGCTACACAGCCATGCTCCTGAAAGTAATGTAGTTGTGTTAATGTTCTCACAATTACTTTCTAGGTGTAGAGTGCTCATTATATCAAGGGGTGCTGGACTGTAGTTAGCCTTTTTTATTGTGCATGCAATACATTTTATTTATTCTATATGGACAAAAGTAATGGGCCACAAACACATTACAACTGAAGGAGCTTTACGGCATCCCATTTTAAATCCATAGGCGTTAATATAGAGTTGGTCCCCACTCTGTAGCTATAACAGCTTCCATTTTTTTTTTTTTTTGGAAGGCATTCTCCAAGATTTTAGAGTTTGTTTGTGAGAATTTTTTCCCATTCTTCAAGAAGAGTGTTTGTGAGGTCAGACACTGGATTCGAGGGTCTGACTCACAATGTTTGTTCTAGTTCATCACAAAGGTGTTCCGTGGGGTTGAGGTCAGGGCTCTGTGCAGGCTAGTCAAGTTCTTCCACACCAAATTCCTCCAGCTTTGCCTTTATGGACCTTGCTTTGTACACTCGGGCACAGTCAGGCTAGAACACTTTGCCTTCCTCAAACTGCTCCCACAAAGCTGGAAAGTGTGTTGGTAAGCTGAAGAATAGAGATTTCTTTTCACTGGAACTAAGACAGACCATTTCCAGAAAAACAATACCATAGCATTATCTCTCCTCTACCAAACTTTACAGTTGGCACAGTGCAGTCAGGTAGGTAACATTCTCTTGGCATTCACCAAACCCAGAGTCATCCACTGGTCTGGCTGATAGAGATATGGGATTTTTCACTCCACAGAACATGAGTCCATGGCAGTGTGCTTTACACCACTCCATCCGATTCCTGGTATTGTGCTTGGTGATGCAATGTTTGCATGCAGCTGCTCAGCCATGGAAAACCATGCCATGTAACCCCTGGTGCATAGTTTTTATGCCAATATTAATACAGAGGGAGGTTTGAAACTCTGCAGTTGTTGATTCAGCAAAACATTTTACTCACTTTTTACTCTGGTGCTTTGTGGCTGACTTTCTGTGGTTCCCAAACACTTCAACTTTGCAATAATACTATTTACAGTTGTGGCCCAATACTTTTGTCCGTTTGCCGTAATTTGAATATGAATGGTGTTAGGAATCTGCACAAATATATCATTAAATATAAGTCTACATTTATCAATCAAACGATTTCTAAAAGTGGTAATAAAGTTATCTAATGAGTTCTTTTCTATAAGCCGGTTACAAAATTGGGATACATACAGGGAAAGAAAGGGCAAAAGGTCAACATGAAAAAGGGGTCACCCTCATTATTTTCATACCCGACTGATCAAAATGAATGTGGTGACTGTATATTTCTTGCTAAGCCTCCACAAATATTTGGTTTGCTTTATCTTGTGCTGGAACCAAATGTGTAAGTAAAGGTGAGATTAATGTAGAACACAGCAGGGCTGGATGAGATCATCCTGACAGTAAGTGTTTATGACTCTGGTTGTAAAGACAGTGATGGTTTGGGGAGGTGTTATGATCTCTAAATCCTCAGAGAAAAATAACGGTGCCTCTGTGATGTGCAAGTGGACAAACATGCAGGGTCAGTGGACATTACGCCACAGTATAACGGGAAACAGAATAAATAGGAAGCATGGAAAAAGAAGGAGGAGGTAGGAGAGAAAACAGTTGCTTGTGTACACTCGCCTTTTATTACGTTTTTGTTTGGTGGAGTTTATCCAATTGGCTCCACTTGAGCAAAGTGGGAGAGGGTGGAAGAGAAGAACAACAAAACAAAAGTGAATTTTCTGCTCCTCAAGTTTTCCTAATCAAGAGCAATAGAAAATAACACAAGAACAGAGTTAATATTTGATGAGGTTATGTTTGCTGAATTAAAGGATGAAAACTATTAGCTGAGGCATATGAGATATTTGTTAAAAATGCAAATGAATGCCAGAGTTTTTTATTTTTTTTGAGGTTGTGGGGGTTGTTAGAGTTCAGCTCAAGAGATAAAACAGCTTTCATGAAATGATGACACTTTTTTCAGCTTTGAAAACGAGCACAAATCACTCAAAACTTTAAATTTTGTATCAAAGTCAAAGCAAAAGGGCAACATTAGACTATATATCTATGCCCTTTATTTTAATATGTGGACATATGTGATTAAAATTGTTTTTTAAATGTACATTTGTTTTACTTTATGGTAGCACCCCCAGTATTTAGGCCATTTTTAATGGTGTTAGGGCCATGTTGGCAAGCACTTAAAGTATTTTGTAACATCAATATAGCTTAATTCCACTGGTCATACATGCCAGGGTTGTATCATGAAATGTAACATGAATACCATGGCAAATTATTCCGCGTGCTATAACTACACCTTTTTTTCCTTTTCTTTTTCTGTCGTTTCATGTCATGAATGACATCCTAACCTAGACCACAACCCAAAGCCTATCCATTTAGAGTGTAATTTAATGTAATAAAACAAAATTCAAAAAGCTTATAATGCTTAAACATGACACTCCATCAGAAGTGTGGTGTGCTAATTATACTGCTGTGCCCATTTGGGGAGAGTGTAATGCCAGTTATATTCTGTAGCTGCAATTTACAGATTTCTTCCCGCACTTGCCAGTAATCGTTAGTTGTCAAAATGTACCTGCAACATTTTTTAAGCCAAAACAGGAAATGCCGATTCAAATTACTTCAGACTTGACACTGCATTTCCTCAAGTCCCCAGCAAAGTACCCAATACAACTGGGAAAAAATAAAGTTTTCACAGGACTTTATGCAGTCTTGTGAAAAAGCTAAGTACTTCTTTACTGCTTCCATAGGAATTAAGAGGATAAGTAGCAGTCAGGTGCTATTAAGCACTTGATTAATTCATCATCAGCCAACGTAAGTCACTCTATAAAAGCAGGAGTTTTGGAAGTTTGCTTCTCTGGAGCATTCTGGTGTGTGTTAAAACAGTGCTACTATCTTCCCAGGAGTGGATGTCCCAGAAAATTGATCCAGTGCACAGAGGAATCTTAGACTCTACAAGCCTCAATTTGCATGTTAAATGCTGAAGTTCATGACAGTACAATTGGAAAAAAAAAAAAAAAAAAAAAAAAAAAAAAAAATTTTTTTTTGTTAAAAAAAAAAAAAAAAACAGCAGCAGAAGAAAACTGTAGAGTTACATAAGTAATAACTAAATCTTACTTTGATACAATATTAATTTAAAAAAAAAAACAGGGGAAGCTTGCATTAATTGCATCAAATTTAAAACAGTAGACAGTTAACATTACATGGGGATGGCTAACCAACATCCCAGTCCAAATTGCATTCCAATGTGATTACTGTTATTCCTAGTGTGGGTCAGTGAATCAATTTCTTCTTCACTCCTGGCATACAGACTGATGTCTTCAATGTCATCCATGTTTGCCCCAGTCCATAGCCAGCCTTGTTCATGGCTAAGGGGGTTTAGGCCTTTGTAGAACAGTAGCAGGTACAGAGCATGTCCTTGGTAAATCCTGTAATTGATGGTAACTTGTGCCATTGCCTTGAAGCTGACCTCTAGTGCTGTCTTCCACATCCCCACTGAATTCCTGATGCAGGTATTAGGGTCCTGTTGAACTTGTATACTTTTATTCATTGTAGGATCCATGTATTAGACATTGAGTCATAGGCTTTCTTGTGGTCAATCCAGGTGGTGCACAGGTTGGACGGTGTTTCTGCCAATAACTTTCTGTCCCGTTCTGTCTCGTGTATTGAACCATGTGCCCGTTCAGCTTAGGCACTATGATGCCTGTCAGGAGCTTCCATGTTGTACAGAGGCAGGCTATGTCATGTCCGGCGTGTGGGTGTGCGGGTGCGGGTGCGGACCGCAGCCAGAGTACATTAAACAGGCTTTATTGCCAAAAACCACAAACACAAAGTCCAAGTACGGGTTGCGACAGAGCACAACAATGGGAAGGCAGGTGAGGAAGTGATGCAGCTGCAACACAGAGGGAAGTGAAGGCAGCAACATCCAAAAACACACACGCTGGCAAAGGAACTAAGATGAGGATGCGACACTGAGCAGACAAAAGTGAGGGAATAAATACACAAACTCAAGTGCAATCAGACACAGGAGGGAGGGGTGCACAGCTGCTGACAATTAGGAACAGGAAGTGAACAGAGGCAGGGGCACCAGACAGAATGGGCTTCAAAATAAAACAGGAAGTGACACAAACAGGGAGGCACACAGAACACGGGTCACGACAGGCTATTGCCCAGGTAGATGGATGGGACTGGTCCCTTCTGGGTATCCTTCAGGATCAGGACTGTATGGTCTTCAGTTAGCCATTCAGGGTGCATCCCATCCATTAGCGGCTGGTTAATTTGTGCTGCCAGGTGTTAATGAAGTGCAGTTAGCTTCTTTAACCAGTAAGTGTCAGGGCATGGTGCTTTCCATCTCTTCATATTTAAGACTCTTTCTTGGCTGTCTGCCACTGTAATAGTTTCTGGATTCTGTTCAGGGAGGTTGATGTGGTCTGCTCCATAAAAAAGCCATTTGTAAAGGTAAGACATTTTTCTTTTCGTCACTGTTAGAAGAAAATAGAAACAACCCCAGGTTTGCATGCTCAATCATCCAGGTAAGTAAAACTTCAAAAGTTGATTATCTGTCCAGATGAACAGAATCAACTTTTGAGGAACCCCAGGTTTCTTTTCAGCACTGTAGCCAGGCTGACAAATAGTCAGACTTCTGTTGAGCCATGTATTCATTTAGCTCTCAGAAGTGATGATTTGATGAATATCTTTACAAATAATATATTATCCATTATAGAAAAAAGTTTTCTTAGTTTACCCACAGATGTGCCATTAAACAGGACAACTTCAACTGCTAATGCTTTTTTGGATTGCTTCTCTCCTGTTGACCTCTCTGAGCAGACGTCAGTAATTACTTCCTCCAAACCTTCATATGCTTATTAGATCCCATCCCTACAGGACTGTTCAAAAGGGTCTTGCCATTGATTAATGCTTCAGTTTTGAATATCATGAATTTATCTTTATTTGCCGGACTATGTACCACAGGCTTTTGAAGTGGCTATAATTAAACCACTATTTAAAAAGCTTTTCCTCGACTCACCCATCTTAGCTAATTACAAACCAATTTTCAACCTTCCTTTAACTTCAAAAATTCTTGAAAGAGTTGCAACAGAACAACTGTGTGATCACTTGCAAAGGAATGGGTTATTTGAAAAGTTCCAGTCAGGAATCAGAGTTCCTCATATCACAGAAACAGCTCTAGTGAAGGTTGCTAATGATCTTCTTATGGCTTCTGACAGTGGTCTTGATCCTGCGCTTGTTCTTCCAGACCTCAGTGCAGCATTCAATATAGTCTAACACAACATCTGACTACAGAGGCTAGAATTCTCTATTGATACTAAAGACAATACATTACGCTGGAGTCCCACAGGGTTCTGTGCTGGGGCCAGTAGTCTTTTTGTTATCTATGCTTCTCTTAGGCAAATTTATTAGAAAACACTGCATACATTTTTGTCGCTATGCAGATGATACCCAGCTATGTTTATCTATGAAGCCAGATGACACAAATCAGTTAGTTAAACTACATGCATGTCTTGAAGATATAAAGACCTGGATGGCCTGGAATTTTCTACTTTTAAATTCAGACAAAACTGAGGTTATTGTATTTGGCCCCAAAAAATCTCAGAAACACACTTTCTAACCGGATACTTACTCCTGACAGCATTACTTTGGTCTCCAGTGACACTGTGTGGAATCTTGGAGTCATTTTTGACAAAGATATGTCCTTTAATGCTCATATGCTCACAGGCCATACAGTTCTGATCCTGAAAGATGAGGACAAACATATAGGACTGCCTTTTGTCTCTGCCACAATATTGCCAAAATTAGAAACATGCTGTGCCAGACTGATGCTGAAAAAAGAAAAACAGTTAATGTATTTATTACTTCTACGCTTGCTTATAGAAATTCATTGCTATCTGGCTGTTCTAAAAGCTCCATATAAAGCCTTCAGTTGATCCAAAATGCTGCAGCAAGAGTACTGACAGAGACTAGAAAGAGAGATCATATTTTCCCCTATAATGGCTTGTCTGCATTGGCTCCCTGTTACATCCAGAATTGAATTTAAAAACCTTCTTCTCACTTACAAAGCTTTAAACCATCAGGCGCCATCCAATCTTAAAGACCTCATTATACCATATTTTCCCATTAAAGCACTTCGCTCTCAATGTGAAGGCCTACTTGTGGTTCCTAAAGTTTTTTAAAAAGTAGAATGGGAGGCAGAGCCTTCAGCTATCAGGTCCTTCTCCAGTGGAACCAGCTCCCTATTTGTATTCAGGGAATAGACACCCTCTTTAAAATTAAGACACATAGTCTGTGTCCCTCTTTGCTCTCTCTTCTCTCTCCCCTCACCCCCAACTGGTTGAGGCAGATGGCTGCCCCTACCTGAACCTAGTTATGCTGGCGGTCTCTTCCTTCCCGCTAAATATTCTCTCTAGTACTGTAGGGGCTTTACTTTACAGTGAAAAGCTCCTTAAGGCAACTTGTTGTGAACTGATACTATATAAATAAAATTGAAATGAATTGCTCTTAGATGCACTAGCCAAACCAGCCACAGGGACCCACAAGCCAGTGTAGTCCTAGTGCCGGTCCCAAGCCCGGGTAAATGGTGAGGGTTGCGTCAGGAAGGGCATCCGGCGTAAAAACTGTGCCAAATCAAATATGCAGATTCATAACACGACTTCCATACCGGATCCGTCGCTGCCCGGGTTAACAACGACCGCCTCCAGTGCCGTTAGCCAACAGGGTGCCGGTGGAAACTATGCTACTGTTGGCCGAAGACCAAGGAGGGGGAGAGGGGGAAAGCGTGTTAGGAGGCAGAGAGAGAGAAGGAAAGGTAGGAGGG
>VUQH01075200.1:0-10796 GCA_015106775.1 Etroplus canarensis
GTGGATATACTGGTCAATGGATGTTGATGGAGCTGCCAGGCAGGAGGAGAAGAGGAAGACCACAGAGAAGATTCGTGGATGTAGTGAAGGAGGACATGCAGAGGGTTGGTGTGAGGGAAGAGGATGCAGGGGACAGGGTGAGATGGAGGCAGATGATCCCCAATGGGAAGAAGAAGAAGAAGAAGAAGAGGATGTGCGTACATCATCTTATGAATAAAAGTATCACTGCAACACTATCCAACTGTTTACTGTGAAAACAACTCAATCAGTGAGCTAGGAATCAGTGCAAATCTGTCCAATTATCATGGCTTATTAGAAAGCTCAGATGTTCAAAAATAGAATTAAAGTGTGCAGCACACGCAGATTTTGGCTATTCGGCTCTGCGTGGCTTTCGCTCATGCAGCTGACTGCTGCCCAGGTGAGTCTTTGGAGTGTTTTTGCGCGCAAGTACCTGAGCACGGTTGTTTGTAACACAGCTGAGTCTCCATGCTGCTCCTCTCAGCCTCGATCTCGGGGGGACACGCTGCATCTCCTCCCTGCTCACACACACACACCCTGCGTCGTGATACAGACCCTGCCCCGCAGCTTTTGGAGCACGCTGACCACGGGGACCATGGGCAAAGGTCATCTGCAGACACAAAGGTCAACAAAATACGAGCGAGAATGAAATTTATCCGGACACAACATTATCTTTTTAAAGGTCATACCGTTCATACATAGTACAGTATGATTAAAATTGTTTTAAATGAGAAATAATGTGATATTTTTGTACTTGATCTGAGATACAAACCCAGACAGGGAGGGGTCTGACAGTCCTGGGTTTCTCTCTCTGGCCCACCGCAGCGAGAGCCGTTGTTTCGTGGTGGGGGGTTGATACAGGCTCGGGTTCGAACATGCGCGCCCCGACCACAAGTCACTGAGCAGTCAGACCACACTGACCAGGGGGTCCAAGCACCATCCACTGGAACAACACAAAGGATTTTCCCCGTTATCTTTACAAGCCACTCTGGCGTGTCGTATTTAAGCACGCTGCGTTTGCTCCTCTGTATTCACATGGATTCAGTGACCCACCCCTGCAGTCGATGTCTTGGCAGTAAACGCCCTCTGGAGTGCATGTGCTAGAGTGCAAAACAAAGCAGAGAGAGAGTTTCAAGCACAAAGTGGACCCTCTTAAATTTGGCTGCTGTTTTCAGCATAAATATTCACATCCTGTGAGCCCGCCTTCATCTGCCTCACCATTGTTTGCATTCTCCTTGGAGCCAGGTGTCTCCCACACTGAGCTCCTGCTCATCAAGGAGACAAAGAGGTGGGCAGGGGCCCGGATTGCAGGATCTGTGCTGGACCTCCTCAAAGCGGCATTCTGTTCCCTCGGCCTCTGGGATCAGAGATCTGTGGACACGACATTAAGTGGCAATCACTTTTCAGTTTGGCTGACAGTGACCCATGCGGGAACATGCTGAAAATCAACACCATACTTTTTAAATATTTACAGTACTATAGAACACTTTTTAATCTTTTAAGTTCCATATTTTTATTACTGGATTCTGCTGGAGTAGCTTTGCATGACTCACAGTTCAAAACAAGCCTTATTTATCTTATATTGACCCTTGGATTAGCCAATCAGTGAATCGGTTAAGCCAAGCAAAAGATACGAACAGGACGGCACGACAACATCTTTACTTCCTGACGAGACTCAAGGTGGACATGCTGGGATCATCACCTCTCAACACTGAGGAGCATCCTGACAGCCTGCATTGCTGTCTGGTACAGCAGCAGCTTCAGTGTAGAACAAACATCGCTGCAAAAGGTGGTTAAAACTAGAGGGTTAAATGTCCCAAGATGCCCACCAACAGTGACCCCTACGGGGGGCAGGACAGAGTCCACCAATCACTAAATACTCCTGCAGTGCAGTGGCTTACACATTCGCCTCACAAGTGAAAGGTCCCTGGTTTGATTCCAGGTTTTGACACAAGCCCCTCTCATCATGGAGGGTTGCGTCAGGAAGGGCATCCTGTGCTAAATTACCAATGTTGCTGCGGCAACCCCTTGGAGAGAACACAAAGGAGCAGCTGAAGGTGCTCATAGACTATTCCCCCAAACTGTGGGTCGTGGAGCCGCTGCAGATGAAAAATATGAAGTGAAACTAAAGGGAACAGATGTGATTTTTTTTGTATGAAAAAGACACAAGCGAATGTTTGCTGATGATATTTCACTGATAATGCGCAATTTTATTCATGAAAATTCAACGTGGAGCTTTTTTTATTGTTAGTGATTGATAAAATTCTGGGGACGTGGGACGTGGATTTCTGCGTGGTGTGGGGTGAAAACTTTTTCTCGTCTTCTGGAGTGGGGCGTGTCAAAACAAAGTTCAGGAACCACTTCAAACAGTGGTGCAGCATCCAGGCCAGGACCAGGTTTAAGAAGAGCCTCTACACCCATGCTGTGAGACTGACGATGGACACTGACCCTACTATCCTAACTTATGTACCTCTCCCCATGGCGTGTTGTCTTAGGAAGGGCATCCGGCGCATGTGGCGACCCCTTGGGGAGAATATGAGGGAGCAGCCAAAGGTACATTCATTTTACATTACGTATAAGTTCCAAGTAGGTACCACTGGCTGCTCCCATTGCTACAGTAGATGCATAAGTAATCTGATGCAGATTTCACACTGGATGTCCTTCCTGACAACCCTCCCGCTGTAGAAGGGGTGTTTGATTCCACCTGGGCTCAAACCAGGGATGTTTCACATGTGAGGCAATTATATAAACCACTATGCTACAGAAGTAGCCTGTAAAATATGTAGTGCAATGTAAAGTTGCGTTATTTGGCTATCCATTATTTCAGTAAGCACAAACAGTTTGTGAGTTTCTTTTCCTCACCTGTATCTGGTTCTCTGGCCCTGCCCACAGGAAACACTGCATGGAGCCCAGCTGGACCAGGAGCTCCAGACACAGGTAGCCTGGCAGCTGTCGTTGGTGCAGAGGAGCTGTCCGTCGGAGCAGCTGCAGTTGTTGCAGTCCACCTGATGTGTGCTACCGGCCGCCCAAATCTGCCCCAGTGAGTCCAGACAGTCACACTGCCACAGCTGCACACACACTCCATCTTGCTGCAGCTGACCTGAAAACACACGCAAGTTATGCACTGTCGCCTCACAGCAAGAGGGTCTGGGTTCAAATCCAACAGCTGCCCAGCTTAACCCCTTTGCATGATCAGAGGGGCCTAAGTTAACTGAAGACTCTAAGTTGACCGTAAGTGTGAATGTGAGTGAATGGCTGGCTGTCTCTCTGTGACAGACTGGCGCCCTGTCACATGACAGCCGGGATAGGCTCCAGCACCCCTCACGATCCCTAATTGGATAAGAAGATGAATGAATGAAAGTGAAACTGAAGTTGCGTAACGTCAAAGTCCTTCTATAGGCACGACTCGCCACATGGAAGCAAACTTGGAAATGCCTCCATGCATTTCACTGGGGGATTCTTGAAGTTTTGTCTAAATAAACTACAAATCAAATGGTCACCAGGGCAGAAAAACTGCATGTATACAATTATGAGCCAAACAGATTTTTTTTTTTTTTTAAGTTTGCTGACTTTACCTTACATGTCATACTTCTGCCACCATCGTTGCTGATGCAGAATTCTCAGTAAGAATTCAGTAAGGTGGAACTTCGCGGGCTGTAAAACCCCAAAATGAGCTGAGACCTGGTAGAAGTACTGTGAATTGCAAAGTCGGGCGATCACTCTCTGTTTTCAGTCGAGAGTGATGAAGCTGATGACGAGCTGGAGTTTTTCATGGTATATTAAAATGCCTCACTTTCAACATTTGTTATGTTTTCTGTGTTCTTTGGCTAATAAAATTATTGGTTGATGAGATCTGCAGATCATTGCGTTATGTTTCACACAGCATGCCAGACTTTTTAGACCTACAGTCACATGAAAGCTGCGTTGTGTGTGTGTGTGTGTGTGTGTGTGTGTGTGTGTGTGTGTGTGCGCGCACTGCTGGTGAAACTGTGTCACAGTTTCAACTGAAATGCACCTTCGGCTGCTCCCTTCCATTCCCCCCAAGGGGTCGCCACAGTGGTTAATCCGCATTGGTAATTTGGCAGAGGTTTTGATGCCCTTCCTGACCCAACCCTCCATTGCGAGGGGGGCTTCTGTCCCCACCTGGAATCGAACAGGCACCTTCGATTGTGAAAACCACTATACTACAGGGACACCGTGTTACAGTTTCAACTAAAAACCTAAAACAATGCAAACCCATCGGCTCTCAGTAATTAGTAACTTGACTGTGATAACCAATATGAGGCATATCCCAGCATGCATCTTAGATCGGATACCTCCCCTGCCCTCCGATGATCATTGACTTCAGTTACGTTCTGCTCTGTTTCATCGACACATCCAAACATTCATGATGAGAGGCGAATGACGAGCCAATGTTCAGGCAGCTGTGAGGATATCCACCGTGTCAGTTGCATACTGATGACGTCTTCCCCTCTCAGGCATGAATGAAACAGGATCTAATGAGCAATCCTGAACTATACCAATCACAAACAAGGCTTATCTAACAGTTTCAAAAGATCATCAGCTGTCTGATAATGTAGCCAAGCTGAAGGCTCATGTTATATAAAATCTTCTTCTCATTTCTAATACAACTCTACAAGATGCTCTTCTTCATTTTATTCATGCTCGGTCACCCGTTTGAACACGAGTGGCTGAATATCCCAGTTTGCCATTTGGTAGCATGGAAAAGTTTTACATTGTTTGAGAAAACTCAGCTGCAGGCCAACAGTTGGGGGTCGAGATATAGTAAGGGACCCATTTGCCATTTCATAGATCCATAAAAACGAATTAATGCAGAGGTGTGGAGTTATATCTAAGCCACTGCAAGATATGAACACACTGATGAGTTTAGGAGTTTGAGCAAACACACAGACACACATGAATAGGAATATCTTTTAAAAAGATGAAAGCAGCGTCAGTACCTTTAGGGCAGCGGCAGCCAGGCTGACATTCAGTGTTGTCCTGACACTCTATGCCCTGCTGCAGGTCTGAGCAGCGCTGTGGACACTGGTTGGCACACGCCACGAACTCTTGGCCTGGTGGGCACCCTTTGTCATCTGACAATGCACAAACAGAAGGTCATGAGTTTTCCCATGATGCTGCAGACGCTTTCTTTGCATAATGCGCCTCACCAAGAATGCTGATCACAGGCTGTTTTGACTTTTTGAACACAAAGGCTTCCGTTGAAGTAGAGCCATATGCTGAATTAATGAGCATTCATCCCTGCACGCGATCAGCTATCCACAAGGACCTAAGGGTGTGTGTACATGTCGGGTCAGACTCACCACAAGGTTTGGTGCTGCAAGGTTTCACCTGATTCTTCTCTCCTTCGCACTTCTTCCCGCCATTCTTGGGCGGAGGACTAGAGCAGGAGCGAGTGCGTATCGAGCGTCCGCCACCACAGCGCTTATCGCAGCGAGACCAAGGGCTCCACCGGGACCAGCCGCCATCAACTACAGCATCCAGACATGCACAACAACAACCATCATACACACAAGCCATGAAATTCCAGCATTTTTGGCTTTTAAATAAAGCAAACTGTGACCAAATCACTGGTTCAACCAAGGACTGATTTATTTCCTTTAGGGTTACTTTAACTGCAATATAAACAGGGGCCTCAAGAGGTAATGCATCGTGAAAAAAGTAAGTACACCTTCACTACTTCCACAGGCATTAGGAGGGTAAACAGCTGTTAGACCACCTCTATAAAAGCAGATGTTTTGACAGTTTGCTGGTCCGGCGCATGCAGGCCACGGTCTTCCCTGGAGCAAATTCACCTCAAGGTCAGACCGTGCCAAAAAACCCCAGAGCTACATCTCACCGGTGTACTGAGCAACAGGCATCCAAGGAAAACAACGACTGATGAGAGCATCCAAGAAAACCCCAGAACAACAGTCTGTGAACAGCCTCTAAAGAGCAGGGGTGGAAATATCTGGGTCCACTGTTCGAAGGAGACTCAGAACAACAACGTAGAGACCATGCTGCAAGATGAAACGCACCCATCAGAATCAGAGGGCAAAATTGGAATTTTCAATAAAAGTACACATATGAGCCATAACAGTTCTGGAACAAAGTTTTATAGCCTGATGAGACAAAGATGAACCTCTACCAAAGGGGTGGCTAGGCCAAAGTGTGGTGAAAGGAGCGATCGGCTCATCATCCTAAACATACAAGCTCATCTGTGAAGCATGGTGGAGGTTGTGTCATGGCTTGGGCTTACGTGTCTGCATAAGGAACAGCCTCAATCGTTTTTACTGCTGATGTAACTCATGATGGCACGCATAATCTACAAAAATAATGTTTTCCAATGCTACTGTATTATACAGCAAGAATAATCCAAAACACACTGGCAGGACTAGTCCTTCCTGGAGTGGACATCCCAGCAAATTCACCTCAAGGTCAGACCGTGCAAAAAAAAACAAAACAAAAAAAAAAACAAAAAAAACCAAGAGCTACATCTCAGACTTTACAGACACCAGTTAGCATGTTAAATGTTTAAATTTTATGACAGTACAATTAGAACAAATATGGCTTGTTTGGAAGGGTGGCTAGGTGAAAACCTCTTGTCTATAAAAAAGAACATGACTTAGGTTTGCACAGTTGCATCTGAACAAACCACGATGTCTTCTGGACAGATGAGACTAAAGTGGAGATGTTTGATCATGATGAACAAACACAAAAACAGCATATGAGCATACCCACATCATCCCAACTGACAAGCTGGATGGTGGAGGGCTAAAAATTCAGGCTTGGGTTGTAGCCACAGGACCCGGGCAACTTGCAGTTATTGAGATGACCATGAACTCTGCATACCAAAGTATTCTAGAGTCAAATACGAGGCCATCTGTCCGGCAGCTCACACAACAGGACGACGGTCCCAGGCACACCAGTAAATCCACAACCCAATGGCTGAAAAGCAAAAGAATCAGAGAAACGCAATGGCCCAGTCCAAGTCCAGACCTCACCTCGGCCGAAATGTTGCGGATGGGCCTTATGAGAGCTGCGCGGTAATGTGCAAAAACCTCAACGAACTGAAGCACTGTTCTAGGAAGGGTGGGCCAACATCCCACCACAATGCTGTGAGAAACAAATAAGGTCACAGAGAAAACCATCACTTCAACTTATTGCTGCTACATGGGGTGCAGTTATTTCTCACAGGACTCTGTAGTCCTATGAAAGTCCTGAAATCCACACTCTGATATTCATACAGCGCTGTTATCAGTGGTTACCTCCCAAAAAAACTCCAAACTTGAAGGGTGAAGCTCGACATGAAAAAATAAGCTCACTGAACAGTTTGAAACTACTCGGATCCTCATGCTGACCTCTGCAGGGTCTGATGTTACAGAAGCGGTGCTCCATGTTTCCTCCGAGGATGTCGTCGCACCACGAGCCATTTGTGCCGGGGCTCAGGAAGGTTCGGATCCTCTGCTGCTGCCCCACCCCGCAGGACCGCGAGCAAGAGCTCCACTCTCCCCACTTGGTCCACGAACAGTTCCTCTGCGCACAGTCGGGCCTCGCACATGCCTCACCTCCATGTGGAAACATATTGCAGAAGACACAGGATTGGCTCACACTTGTCATTTGTGCCTTTTGTTTATGGCGGGTGTTAAAATACACAAAAATGCATTTGTTAAAGCAAGAATTGTTCACTCTGAATGAGCACTTTAATTTCATTTAAAGCCAGACAGATTACCGCCTATTACACCTATCATTTAAATCATCTTACTTCACTACTCAGTGGAGGTATTTCCATTTGTTTATGCTTAGTAAAATGTACCCTTTGTTCGAACATAAAGATAAGATAAACATCAAACACTTCTACAGACTGCATGACAGGCAGATTTGCCTAAATCCACTTGGACACAAAATCCTCAGAGCGGCTAAATACCACAGCATTATTGCGGTAATCGCTACTGATATGTGATGTTTGATCAAGTCCACAAAAATCTGTGCTGTCGTTAATGAGATAAGCACAGTGGAAAAATACAAACCAAGCCAGGCAACAGTACCAAACAGCAGGCTGGCAGCGTTGTGAGATCTCCTGTGGTGGGCGGATGCAGTTCATCGCTTCTGAGCAACGCTCCCTGACACGAAGGCTTTAAAAATACCGACAGTGCAGCTCTTTCTGCAGGATGGCAGTTTCCATCTCGACAAAATTTGTGGTGATTTTGCCAAAAAATGTAGTGTGGGGTATTAAAACACACTGACGATGGTTTCTTAGTTGTGGCTGTCTTCATTTGAACTTACATCCTGCTGCTTGTAGGCACAGGAACTCCAGGTTCCCAGTCACCCCTGTGACCTCACTACTGACCTGTTGCTATTAAAGTGTTGGATGGTAGATGGTGAGAAAACAGATACGCTATATAGATAAAAGCATTGGGTCACGCACATGTTACACTCACTGTACAGAAGCGTTTATGGCATCCTGTTCCAAATCCACTTGAATTAATACGGAGTTACAACAGCTTCCGCTCCTCTGGGAATGCTGTCTATATGATTTTGGAGTGTGTCGGTGGGAATTTTGGCCCACCGACACATTATTGGGCAAGAGGGCCTGCCTCACAATCTTCATTCTAGCTCATCTCAAAGGTGTTTGATGGGGTCGAGGTCAGGGCTCTTTGCAGGCCAGTCTAGTTCCTCCACTCCAAGCTTCTTCCAGCCATTCCTTTATGGACCTTTTTTTTGTGAACTAAGATGGGAAAAGAAAAACGCCTTCCCCAAACTGTTCCCACAAAGTTGGAAGCATAGAATTGCTCAGAAAAACAACCCCTTAGCATTATCCCTCCTCCTCAAAATTTTACATTTGTTACAGTTCTATCAGGCATGTAGCCTAACCTGGGATCCTTCATCAGACAGCCAGAGAGAAGCATTATTTCTTCTCTCCACAGAACATGTGGCATGCTTTACACAGCTCCATCCAAGGCTTGGTAACTTTTTATGCCACTGTGCCACTTGGCGATGCAAGCAGCTTGGCCATGGAAACCCATGCCGTGAAGCTCCCGACATGGTCTGCCACTCTGTGGCTAAAAGGTTCCACTTTGCAATAATACCACTTACAGTGGAATATCAAGGAGGGAAGAAACTTCACAAAACTGACTTTTTGCAACAGTGGCATGCTATTACAGCACCGCACTCGAATTCTGTGTGCTCTTTAGAATGACCCATTCTTTCACAAATGTTTATAAAGGCAGACTGCATGGCTTCCATGCAGTGTATTTATAAGTACTAAACTGAACTGAAAGAGACAGGTGAGCGGCAGTCACACCTGGACACTGGGGCAAGTTGCAGGCCTTCTCTTGGTGAGAGATTCCAGAACAGGGGGGTTTCGCACACTGTCGATGGCGGGATTTAATGGACGGGCTGAGAGCGTCGGTGCACGTTTTTGTGCAAGGGCTCCACGTCGACCAAGGTGAGAAACCAGAATCCTCGTCTAAAGAAGATGGAAGTGGAAAGAGGATGAACTACATGACATTTAAGTTAAAATGAGAAAAATCCAAACACACACAATACATTAAAGACAAACAAAGGAGAAATGGAGAACGGTGGCTGAAGCAACCGAATAGAGCGCGTGAAAAAGATTCTAATATCCTGAAATGCTTGTACTTTACCTGGTGTGCTCGGTTCTTCTGTTGGAACAACAATAACTGCAAAAAAAAAAAAAAGCAAAAACAGTTTGACTGCATCACAAAATACATTTATCACACACAGCCTGTACTCTCCCTACCTGGACAGTCAGGGGCCTGGCAGTAGGTCGTTTCCCGGCGTGGCCCCTGGCAGTCTTTCCCCCCGTGGGCCGGGGCGGGCTGCGTGCAACCCCTGGAGCGAGTCTTCAGTCCCAGACCGCCGCAGGACAGTGAGCATGGGCTCCAGGGGCCCCAGGAAGACAAACCACCATCCACGGGGCAGTGCTCCAAGGAGCAGTTCCACCTGCCATTCACGCAGCCACTGCAGGGAACAGAAGGGAGGAGGACTGAGGTGGGTTTAATATGAAAGCAATGGCAATGATGGGGACGGTGACAACTCACAAGAGAAAGACATGAACTCACTCAGGACCAGGCTTTCAAACCGCACAGTGCAGTATACTTTTTAATTAGACAGGCAAACCATGTGCTTCATTTACAAAACTGTGTGAAATGCAATAAAACCAGAGAGTTGTCATTTAGTCTCATCTTCCTGGGGTTTTACTGTTTTTAGGTTTTGAATTCTTGGTGAATTTCTGGGTTTGATGGATTTCTGTCTCTCTTTTTTGTGTCTTTATTCTTGTAGAGTTCAAAACCGGCCACAGGGGCCCACAAGCCAGTGTAGTCCTAGTGCCGGTCCCAAGCCCGGGTAAATGGTGAGGGTTGCGTCGGGAAGGGCATCCGGTGTAAAAACGTGGCCAAATCAAATATGCGGATTCATAACACGACTTCCATACCGGATCGGCCGCGGCCCGGGTTAACAACGACCGCCTCCGGTGCCGTTAAGCCAACAGGGTGCCGGTGGAAACTATGCTACTGTTGGCCGAAGACCAAGGAGGGGGAGAGGGGGGGAAAGTGTGTTAGGAGGCAGAGAGAGAGAAGGAAAGGATGTGCAGCAGATTAGGACGATTAAGGATAGAGATGGAAATGCTTTAACGAGTGAAGAGAGTGTGCTGAGAAGATGGAAAGAGTACTTTGAGAAGCTGATGAATGAAGAAAATGAGAGAGAGAGAGGGGAGGGCAGAGAGAGGGAAGATGGTGAATCAGGAAGTGCAGAGT
>VUQH01075205.1:0-18826 GCA_015106775.1 Etroplus canarensis
AGTCTCCTACGTCTTTCAGGTTGCACCTTCTGTAAAAGTTATAGTGCTTGCTTCACTCTTATAGGTCACTCTATGTTTTTCCTTCTTGAAATATGTGTTCACCACAGCCACCTTCCACCTGGTCTCTTGCACGCACAATATATCTACCTTCCTTTTCTCCATCATATCAAGCAGCTCACTTGTCTCTAAAATGAAGATAACAGCATGGCTAAGGTTTGCAAAGTTGCATCTCACCAACCACAAGACTTATGTGGTTGGTTACATGCCCAGTGTCCAATGTCTTTTGGACAGATGAAACTAAAGTGGAAATGTTTAGCTAAAATGCACAGTGCCATGTTTAGCAAAAACCAAACCCAGTATATCACCTCATATCAAATGTCAAACATGGTGGGGTGGAGGACTTGTTTTGCAGCCATAGCACATCACAAAACAACATTAACCTTCACAAAAACTCACACACCATGACACAATCCCTCTACAATAAAATGGCTGAAAAACAAAAAGATTTAAGGTATTGCAATAGCTCATTAAAAATCCAGGCCTCATCCCGATCGAAATGCTGTGGCTAGACCTTAAGAGAACTTTGCATCAACAGATGCATGCAAATCTCATTTAACTGACGCAACGTTGTAAAGAAGAGTGGACTAAAATTCATGCACAATGATATAAGAGACTGATAAAGTCATATAAAATAGAATTTTTTCAAGCTGCTAGAGGTGATTCTACAAGCCATTGAATCATGGGGTGTACTTAGATTTTCCAGTGACTGCACAGAGTCCTGTAAAAACTTTTTTCATATGACTGTACCTGGTTTTCATTTTTGTGGTTACTGTGTCTTATCTTCAAGTATATTGTACAAATTCTTGAGGGACTTTATATACTTTTGTTTAATTCAACACGACCAGCTCTAGCTCCCAATTTTTTGAATAGGAAAACTGCGTATTACTTTAATACTGCAGATATTAAGATAAGGTTAGACTCATGATGACATGATTGCAAAGATTGCTTTTACATAAACATATATGTTCTATTAATTCATGACACCATGTGCTGTTAGCTCATAGTATGAGGAGTGATTATTTTAAATAGGCCAGATGCCTGGGTATGAGTGTGTGCATGCTTTGAAATCAACTTTATGCTAATGCCATTCCACGCCTTGACAGTCTTAGTGAAGAGAGACATTAGCATAACTAGCTAGTGCCACGAACCACAGGAGGTCTATGTTGTTCGCATACAACGTGTAGGTGTGTGTTTCTCAATCTGTTTGAGAGAAGTGCTTTAAAAAGACAAAATGCCAGTCTTCTCCCTTGTTTGCTCTTTCATTCTGTCTTATAGGTAGGCCTCTGTTTGCTGCCTGAGTCTCATTTACACCTAGAGTGGTGTGGGATTTGGGAGCCTAACACACACAGACACATACACACACCTCACAATCATTAAGCATATGGCTGAGAGAAGGTGTTTGTCACTCTCCTGACATTGAGTCAGAAAAAGTTCAGCTTTCATTATCTTTAATCTATGCACTGAATATGGAACATATGTTAAATATAAGTAGATATATACTGTGTTACTCACTTTCAAAAATATTTATTCCAAATGTTGACAGTTCATGGAGGGCTAAATAGTTTCAGTTGAGGTCCCACTACAAAGATAAATAAATAGGACTGTAATCAGAGGATTGATTACAACTTTCCTTTACTCTAACCTCAAGAATGGTAAAATTCTGTTCTAAACAAAACCAGGCGTAAAGAAAGATAGTGCAGATAGATGGATTAGTGGATAGATAGAAAGCCTGCATTCCTCTTGCTGTCTGTTTGCTCTTGCCTGCTTGTTTATAACATGCAGCCTAAATCCCTGCAGGACACTAAAGGTGGGCAGAGTTGACACACACACGCACACATACACACACAGACACACCAACCTCGTAGCTGCTGCTGGCACCACGCCACCCTGTCTGGGTCTGTCTATGTGTAGGGGGTGAGCTGTCTGCCCTCATCAGTGCCAACATGTCGCCTATATGTACACTGCTCCAGGGGGACCTGTGTGCGTGTGTGTGTGTGTGTATGTGTGTGCCCGTCTGTTCAGCCCTTTACCAATACTCAGTGGCCATGTGGGGACAACAAAGCTCATTACATTGGTGACCCCAATCCTATTTGATATGTGGATCCACATTTCATGGGGATACATGGACATTAACAGTTAACAAATAGGCAGGGAGATGATTTTACAAACATCCAGGTAGATGAAAGTATGTATGGACACAGATACACCAAAATGAATATATGAAGGTATACATTATTATTAAAACTGCTATGACATTCTGAAGCAAGCCTAAACAATGTTAATGTAAACTTCATAAACAGTGCATTCAGTCATGGTATACCTAATTTAAATTGCTCCAAAGGCTACGCACATGTTCTTTTGTTCCTTTTGAGAGTGAAACAATAATAAACACAATATCACAAACCACAATAAGGCTAACAGCATTTCAGATGTTTCATCTGAAATATTTCAAACAGAATGATATATATTCCTCTTACAAGCCTGGAAGCGATGCATATGTTCATTAATAAACAATTGAAACAGTGTTTTTCAAAGGTAAACATCAAGTTTCAGCTTTGTAAATAAACTGCATTTTTAACCTTTACAAGATTTTCTTTATGTTTTTTATGCACTGGAGCAGCAAATTACATGTACAATCCTGCTGTTGTAACTATTTCATGGCATGTCCAATGAGCATGTTGCAATCCTCAGGTCTTTTATGTTCAAACAGCTTTCATGAGCAGTGACCTTAGTATGGGTGTTTGGATTTTTGTATTAAGATCAAACCTAACATAAAAATCCTTTTGAAAACAGATTTGCAGTGATGTCCCTGTGGAAAGATAAACTCAAAGGTCCAGTCAGATTTCCTGCTTTGGAAATCTGATTTTATATGTGCAAATGAAATGAAAACTCTTTTCTAAAGCTGGATTGAAACTGGAAACAGATTGAAGTCAAAAGGCTTTTGGGATTTTAGCCCAAAATCAAGATATAAATACTTTTCTTACTTTTACAATTACAGCTCTAACAATCTCTCTTTTCTTTCTCTCTCAGTTCAGATGCTACATATTCTTACGCATGTGCAGTCACATCAGCTTTTTGTAGTGTACCGTAGGAAGGATGATAATGTAGAAAAATCCTCTTTTCATAAGATTTATGGAACTTACTTTTAGAAGAATTACATTGATACTGCCACAGAACCACTGTACTGCACAAGTGCACTTGTTGCTGATTAATGAGCCCCAGGATGGTCGCGCCTTGATCTTATTTGTTTAGATCTGGATTTTTTTTTTTCATCTGAGTAAAAAAAGACTTCACAAAAACTTTCTTTTAATGTCTACAAGTCATTTTCATTTCCCCCCCTCTAATGGCATCAGCTGTCTAACTCCAAAGCCCTATGGTGGTAATTGCCCTTCTCTCTTATCATGACTGGCATTTGCATGTACCACTGACACATTGGTCCTTGCTGGCATTTGCTGATGAGGCAAAAGGGCAGTATCTTACACACTCACACACACACACACACACTCACACACACACACACACACACGAGTTTGGAAATGTGGACATTTACAAGTGGGTGCTCAAACAAAGATATATTGCCGATTACGTATATGGAAAAAAGCTTTTTGTGTTTTTTCTGTCTTTATATGCTTGAGCGTGAGCAACAGAGTCTTCTTGTCCCCCAGGCTCCAGTGTCAGGAAGTATTGGTGTCGACAGTGAGTACGCTCAGTAGGCTGCCTGGGCCATGGAACACTGATCTTTATGTCAGCTCAGAGAAATGGAAGCACCCTTTTCTCTGTCAACCATTGTGTGCTTGTGTGTGTGTGCACGTATGACAAAAGCAATGAGGAGACAAGAGGACTCAGCCTTGCCTTGAACTCTGTCACTTTGTTATAAGTCACTTCTTTATGCTGTCTGTACTCTCTCTCAATTCGAGCTCTTCTTCTCTTGGCAGTGTTCCTTTTATCTACTTCTCTGGTTCACACTCTACGACACTACTCCTCACCCATCAGTACCTTCCAGTGTTCACAAAGTGCAGCACAAAAACATTTTGGTGGATAAAAAAAACGTGCCAAAAGGTGATTTTAAGAATCTTTCATTACTCGGATAGGCAGCAGGTGTTTGTACAAGCACACAGTACATCTCTCTTTCAAGGTCTGTTCATGTGGTCTAGTTTCAACTTGAAGCTCTGATCACCATTAAATTGGACTTGGTCTCATAACACATGGGAAGCATTGCAAGTTCTTAGGCATCAGCTCCATGTGGTCCTGATTCTGGGTGGGGTTGGAACAAATCCACAGCCTCTATTGTTGTCATTTAACCGTATCATGAAAAGAATCTGTGAAAAAAATAAGCTTGTCGAAGAAAGTAAAAGATAAAAGTCATATGATCTTCATGCACAAATACAATGCCATGAAGAAATATTGCACTCCTACTTTTCACTATTTTTGGTGTATGAACACATAAAGCCAACCTGAGTAAACATGAATGACATGTTTTAAATTATAAGTGTATGAATGCAAAAGGTTATCTAATGCTAGCTGTGCTTGTGTGAAAAAATTAACTATCTTTTAATTAAAATGTACCTTTGGCAGTCCCCTTGTATTTTTTCCCAAAGGGCTGCCACAGTGGATTAATCCACATTGATAATTTGGCAGAGGTTTTACTCCAGATGCCCTTCCAGACACAACTCTCCATTGTGAAAAGGGCTTGTGTCCCCACCTGGAATCAAATTAGGGACCTTTTGCTTGTAAAGCAAATGTGTAAACCACTACACTATCCAAAAACTTACCAAAATGTATTGGTTGCAGATGGCCTAGTCATACTCAGGCCTGATTGTTACCAGAGCTTCAGTGTAATCCTCAAATGAAGCTGTAGTAAACATCCATCCATCCATCCATCCATCCATCCATCCATCCAATTTACTAATCCACAGAAAAAAATTTGCCAATTTTACATACTACACTGTTCACCCTTTGGCCATTGGGAACTGTTTAGTTCTCCCCTGTGATTACAATGACAGTTTCTTTCATTACTCAGCAAAGTTTCTTGTCACTAACATGTGAACTTTGACTCAGTGGATCTGACCTTAACCCCATCAGTTCCAACATGTGGCTGATGAAAGAGACGTCAATATTCAACCTACACGCAGATAGTCAATAACTGACATCTAGCTTTCATCAGAAAAAAATAAAACCCAGACCAGAATGAGCTGAGGTGCACTTTTCCTGGGATCAATTACTCTTTGTCTATTTTATTATTATTTAATGTTTATTTACAATTTCCTGTATTTCTCCATATTTTTAAGTTCACTTAGAATGATTTTTGTCCCTTCTTTTGTGCTCAGTATGCATTGCTGAACTGATTGTTTTTAAAACTCTACAATGTTTCACCTAACGTCAAGCCAGTGTTCAGTATCAATAAGTGTTATGAATATTAAAACGTGTTTTCTAAGCAAAAGTTATGTTCCTGTTTGCACGTGTTGCACAGAGAGGTAAAGGCAAATGTGACAGAAGCCTCAGTGTATTTACAAATTTAGAACCATCTACACTGTGAGATTTTCATTTAACTGTGTAATGATGCTGAGAATCTGACAATTTTGTGATCTGAAGTAGATTTCATTAAAGATAAAATGACAATCAGCTCTTTTTTAATAAATTCTGCAGTATAAAAAAACCTTTTACAAAACATGCATTATTGTTAATCCTCCAAAGTGACTGTCCTTTTCAGCACATCCAGAAATGTCAATTAAAGCACTGTCCTTCATTTGAATATTCCTGATTATTATGCAGCTCCTTCTCTTACATATTCAAAATGGGGTTCTCAATCCAATTAAATGGGCAATGTGCTGTAAAGGCGTGGGCAAACATGATTGAAGGCAGAGCTTAGGATGACAAACAAGAGCAATCGGAGGGAGATGGAAAACCACTTGCTGTGAAGTTAATGGAAGATTCTGTGATGATCACTGATGGAGTAATGGGTGGAGATGCATGTTGGGAGAGAGACACAGAAAGACAAAGAGAAAAGGAAAGCTTGAATCAGGGAATGAAAGAGCAGTATGGAATTCTGGATATGAAAATAAGTCAGAGATCAAATTTGTGCAGGTGCATGTGCTTGCAGGGGCACGTCCATGCGCTTTTAAGTGTATGCATGCGTTGGTCCATTGATTGTGTGTCAGTGCATCCTTTGCTTGTAGGTTTGATCCCTCTGTATTGTGTGTGGGTGCAAGAAACTGATAGAGCATGCTGAATTTGAAATGCAGATGTGTGAGCTCCATATAGAAGCAGACAGTAATTAAAGTAAAAATAAATTTTATACAACACTTAACAATTCAAAAACAACAACAGCTATGGCACAGCATGTTATCCATATACTATTTGGAGAAAATGTTTAAATGGCTTGTTTAAAAGATCCAAGATTAAAAGATGCTCTTTATTCTTACTGTTAACACATTGTATACTTAAAAAAGAACCATGAGGAAATTAAATCTATGCAACAGTCTGTGTTTATAATACAGCCCTTCATCTGCCCTTGGTTTAAAACCAAATCAGTGACTTTAAAATAAATACTCAGGAGTGGCTTGATGCTGTTTTGTCAGACTTCTGTCTGATGAATGCTTCTGCGTCCCACTGGCTCACTAAATATGCACAGTGAAATGAGCTGAAACATGGGCCTTAATTAAAAAGTGGAGACCCACGAAGATGTGATTAAAGCAGCGCTCAGTGGATTATAGTGACTAAACCATCTCCAAAGGCATACAGAAAAAGAAAGAGAGAGGGGAAATAAAAGAGAGGAATGAGCAAGTGATTAAGGCACCACTTTCTGCTTTTTACCTTTTATATTTTCTCTTCCTTTCGCCTCATAAATAACAACAACTGTTAGGCTTTGACATGTATTCCCAGTTATGACTTAACATGTGCAGCTGCTTTCTGCAAATATATGAAATGTCAGACCTCCCTCTATTTCACCAAACTGTTATTCTTTTGTAACTACTAATGTTCGCAAGACATGCATTCTGGTTAAAATGAGATATATTAGTTCATATATATGATTTCCTTGCAATGGTGGATTATTTTACAGACTAGATACACAGCATACTTACAGAAAAGCTATCTAAAAGAAATTTTCTGTGAGAGTGTCAGCTGTACAGCAGCGTGATTAACAGTGTACTATGTCCTGTTCATAAGAGTCAGTGCTCAGAAAATAATGCCTTGGGCCCTCTTATAGATACTGCATAGCTAGGCAGCTATAATGATGCTCTTATTAATAATGTATGGTTTATTATGAACAAATTCACTCTTCTCTTCTCTTCTCTTCTCTTCTCTTCTCTTCTCTTCTCTTCTCTTCTCTTCTCTTCTCTTCTCTTCTCTTAACCATGATTGCGCCATCAGTGTCCACAGCCACAGCACTAAGATGATTAGTTACATATTAGCACATTCTTTCAAACAAAGAAGAAAGTAAATCCTGAAAATATCACTCATAGCCTACATTTTCTAATCAACCCCTTAGTTATTGTTTCTCCCCATCTGTCTCATTCTGTGCCCTTTTCCTCATCTTCCTCTGCCCCCATTTTCTAGGTTGACCTACAGTATGTATGCAAATATCCTCTATTTTTCATATCAAGTAATTTACTGTATGGATGTCAGTTCCTATATTAATTGAATCCTTTTGCACAGTTTCAGCATGCAAAGTGGGATAGTGTTAGATAACACAAAGATAAATAGACACTGCATATACTCCTTTTTCTGTACATAATCTCTTTAGCATCAGTGTGATTAAAGGCTGCATCTCCTATCCATAGGATCTGTGATCCAGTAGCTCTTTTATTGAATCTCTCCTGGATGGGATTAGTGTGAGATGAAAAGTAGGTGGAAGAGGTTATAGAAGACTAAGAGGAAATGAATGGATGAATGAATTCTGGCTTATTAATAACTACCAGATTTTTATCTTCTCTTTGACTCTTGCTTGACAAGGAGGATGTGAAATAAAATGAGTAAAAGAAGAATAAGATGAAGGAAGTAACAAGGGTCAAAAGGAGCAAGGGCACAAAACAAAGAAAGACAAAGACAGAGAGACGAAGGAAAAGTTAGAGGTGTCAGATTTTGTTAAAGAAAGGAATGTGCACATTTGATGCTGCTTGCCAGGATAGCGATGTCAAAAAGATATGAACTGAGAAAAAAATAAACCTGCACAGAGGAAGTAAACAAAGAATAAAAAAGAAAAGAAAGTATTGCCTGACAAAGAACACCCAGGTCAAATGAATTCAAGATGAATTACAGGCTATAAGCTAATCCTATATTTATTTTAAGCAATAGCCATTTAAAACATTCTACAGTTTGAAAAGATGATGAGGCTGCTCGTGGTAGTCAATTTCAGTCTGTCAGAATTGAAAGAAGACAAGCCAGGAAAAACAAATGCTCTTCAGCCTTATAACAAACTCCACACACAACAGATTTACCTTATGTACTGTCTTTTTGCAGCAGCCTTGGCACTCACACAAACTCACATCACTAACACAGCAAATGCAATACCTGCTTCCCTACCCCAATGCCTCCCTCTGACACTGACTGATTAACAACCTCCGATGGTCTTTCTCACCCACTCCTTCTTCTTCTTCTTCTTCTCCTTCTTCTTTCGGCTGCTCCTGTTAGGGGTCGCCACAGTGGATCATCTGCCTCCATCTCACCCTATCCCTTGCATCCTCTTCCCTCACACCAACCCTCTGCATGTCCTCCTTCACTACTCCTACCACTGCCAATCCCATCTAGCCTCCTGTCCATCTCACTTCTCTGCTGATATTTACACATTTATTTTGTTGCTCATGTTTCAGTGTCTTACACTTAAATAGACATAATGAAGGTAATGGTGTGGGGGATAATATTAGCTAGTATGTACTACTGCATTGCTAATAGAATGCAAGGGCAAATTACAGGTTTGATTCTGAAGTCAGGTGTAGCTTTGAGTGACCCAATTTAAGTGACACATTTACACAAGTTTAATAATGAAACTCTGTTTCCTCCCACCTGTCTTGGTAGAGGTCTGGATTAATTTTTCTTAGATCACTTCTTTCAGAGGTTCCACTGGAATGTTTCTGTCATCTATCTGTTAACTCAAATTCTCCACCACTGGTGTAGACAGGATCCATCCATCCATCCAGCCATCCATCCATCCATCTTCTTCCGCTTATTCCAATTTAGGGTTGTGGGGGGGCGCTGTAACCTATCCCAGCTATCACAGGTGGGGTACACCCTGGACAGGTCGCCAGTCCATTGCAGGGCCAACACAGATAATTAAACAACCATGCACGCTCACATTCACAGCTACGGTCAGTTTAAAATGGCCAATTAGCCTAACTCTCTTTGCATGTCTTTGGACTGTGGGAGGAAGCCAGAACACCCAGAAAGAACTCAGGCAAGCCAAGTGACAGGGTAGACAGGGTGCTCTCTCCTACATCCTCCTTTTATTGCTTCATTGCGTCTCACTGCTGAAATGCATTTATTACTCCTGTATATCATTAAATAATATTTTTCATAGGATGTGATATGAACATTTCTACTTTAGCTAGTATTAGCAGCCATTCCTCTGTTTATTCCAATAATGTGAAGGGCACAGTTGAAATGTTCGCTCATCAGCTATAACCTCTGATGTGTTTTCATTTCCATTCGCTTTAGCTTGAAAATCTCAAAATCTGCAAAGTAGGAAAGTGTTTTTTAAACATTCATTTAACCAGGAAGTGGAACACTTGGGCTTAACAGTCACTTTAGCTTGAGTGTCCGGGGGAAAGAGAAACAGCATTAACCTGCTATGATTTTTTTTTTTTTAATTTGCTGGCAGCTTTGTATTGTAGTGGTTTACAAATTTGCCTTACAAGTGAAAGATCGCTGGTTCACTTCTGGGTGGGGACACAAGTCCCTCCCACCACAGAGGGCTACATCAAGAATGACATCTGGCATGAAACCTCTGCCAAATTACTGATGCAGATTCATCTGCTGTGGCAACCCTTTGGGGAAAATACAATGGAGGAGCCACAAGTGCTTTTTAGCAGAAACTAGAGCCCTTATGGATAGCCTCCTTTTTTCAACTTTTTTTTAACTTAGAGAAAACTGCAAACTCCAACATTATTTTAGCTATGTTACACCACAGTTCAGCAGTAATTTTAATGATTTTTGATTGATTTAACCAGCTTTCATTACTACCAATATTAATAACAGTCTTTCTGTCATTACAGTTATCCTTAGCCAGCAGTTTCAAATATAATTCAGTGTCTCCTGCTCGGGCCTCTGGAATAAATTTAAGTGATGCCTAGGTGTAAATTCAATAAGGAAGATCTGTATCCTCTTATCTGACTGCATTCCTGGGTGTCTGTGCTGTCAGTCTATTCCTTTCTTCTCTGCTATTTTCCCACTCTGTCAAAACCTGTTCTTTCGCCACCACTCTGACCCAGTCCTTTTCAGTCAGTTAGCCAATCAGCCTCTGTTCTGTATGCTTTAAATCTTAGCACTCTTCCGTCATTCTGCCTTGTAGACTTGTTTGTATGACCCGCCTCCTCCCCATCTCCACCTCATCCTGGTCAGTCGGATCCTCTTCCAAATCTTCTCTGGCCTCATCTCCACCTCCACCAGCTACTGAACGATAGTTGGTGGAACCCTAAATTCATGATCTGAACTGGATGTTGGTGCGTGGGAAAAACGAGTTTAAAATGTTAACGGCACGATGGTGCTTGTGTTTCAGGGTGAGCTTTATTCGTACCGCCACCAGGTCTCACGTGACTTGTCATCTGGCTGTCACCCGCACTACTATGAAAACATCCAAAGATGGAAAGGTCAAAGTGGCATCACATCTGAAGTGAGTTGAGATTTTGCAGCTTTAATGCACAGACATGTTTTTCAGTGTCCTGGCTGCTGGTAATGTGGCACACACTCTGTTCTAAGACAAGTGCTGTCTTCACTGCAGATCTAGCAGACACAAGTTCATCACACTAGTCTATTAGGCCAGTCACCTTGGTCGGCACCAGTCAACTGATGTGTGCGCGCAGGCGCGTTGTTAGCCCTGGGCATCCAGGGCTTGAGCCTGGGATGTTCTGCGAAGAGCTCTGGATCTCAGAAAAGAATAGTTTATTAAATGGCAGGCATGTTCAGGCAATCTGTTTGTCCCCATCTATCACAGGCAAAATCACATCTATAACACCCCTGTATGTGTCTGACCAGAGTACTCTGATTTAAAGAACCAATCACAGCAAAGCACCCCTCCAACAGGTCCAAACAACATCAGCACCTGCCGGTAGTGATTTTTCCACATCTGAAAAACTGGATTTAATAACACGAGGGACTCCAGCAGCTGTGCCATAAAGCATGTTGATCTGGTGGAAGCTAACTAGCTAAAGAACTTTAAAAAATGGACATAAAAAGCTTTTAACCCTAGAACATTAACGTTAGTATTGGGTGACACTAACCCTGAAACACGTTAGTGTTGTAGGGTTAAAAAAGAATGATGAAGAAATGAGGTGGAGGAGCTGTCTCCATACAGATGCAGGAGAGACAGGACATGAATTCAGTTCAGTTCAATTCAATTCAATTCAATTCAATTCAATTCAGTTTTATTTATATAGTGCCAATTCACAACAAAAGTCGCCTCAAGGTGCTTTACACTGTAAGGTAAGGCCCTGCAGTATTAGAGAGAAAACCCCAACAAACCGATGATCCCCTATGAGCAAGCACTCGGCGACTGTGGGAAGGAAAAACTCCCTGTTAACAGGAAGAAACCTCCAGCAGAACCAGGCTCAGAGAGGGGCAGCCATCTGCCTCGACATGAGATGCCACTACCACAGATACAGACTCAGGTTGGTGAATTAAAGTGCTCTCAGTGCTTCTAAAACGTGTACTGCTACAAGGTAGGGGTGCCATCTTTGTCACAATGAGCCAGAAAGTTCTTTTTTTTGCAGAAAAAAACAAGCTCATTGGTAATAATGAAGTTATTTAGACTATCAGAGGGTTAATAAGAAATACCTGCAATTGTATAGGCTGTAACATGAGATCATGCATGCTGCTGTTGAACAGCAGCACAGTCTCTTTCTCCTATCAAATTGTGCACAGCAACATGTGAAAGTTTAAGGTTACAGGGGGATGCTTTGTGTCTGCTCCAACAAAAGATCTTAGGTTATTGAGCCCATCATTTTATTGTGTTTTGCGTAATTTTTCCCATTTAAATTTGTTGTGCTATTTAAAGATATGCACTGTATATCAGTTTATTCAAGGTTTGTCATAAAAAAGGTTATATTTAGAGGTTAATGTACTCCATTATGCTCCTTATTCATTTATATTAATGAAATTAAGTGAACATTTGAAGATATGACACAGAACAATTTGTGAAAAATAAATCAAATTCAGACAAATATAGTGAAGTGACACAAACAACAGCGTAAAAGGAGAATGGATATTAAAACACTGAATGCAAAATTAGAAGGAACAACTTTGAAAAGGTGAAAATCCAAAGATTTGTGGGCCGGGCTAAGCCCCCAATATTTCAAGATCCCAGCAATGCCCGTGTGTGTGTGTGTGTGTGTGTGTGTGTGTGTGTCTGTTTTAGAAACACTCTCTCTAAAATGGCATGCAGTGATCTTTTTCCCTTTTTGTTGTCTTTGTTAAGTACAAACTGATATCTAATGCTTTTCAAAATTCACTCTAGAAACTTGAGAGTGTGGTGTCTTTACTGCTGGCCTTTCATCAAAATAGTATGGCTTGCACTAACCTTGTGAGTCTGTGTTTGTGGATGCCATCATAATTCAAATTGGTCTTGGAGACCCCTAATATAGGCAGAAACTACCACTTAGGTGTCTGTCTGTACAGATTTTGTCAGTAGCTCTCACCATGAAATTAAAAAAGGTCAAGTTCAAAGAATGGTATTGTTTTTCCCCTTCTTCAGGCACCTGCCCAAAATTCTTTTATAATTTTTAATCTTTCTGTAACTACGCACGAGGGTATCTTTACCTAGTATACGCACATAAAATATTTGAAAAACTAATTGGCGTAGTGGCTGGTGGGATCCCAAGATCGGATCTAACTGGTTTTAATTAACTTATGAAAAGAGTTACTATTTTTGAAGCTGCTCAGTTACTCATCTCATTTGCTCTGCCCTCTGATCTTGCACACTTATAGGAAAGTGTTTTCTCTCAGCAGACATTGGCATTCTGCCAAAAGAAACTGTAGTAAGTTGGCAGTGTCACTGTCAACTTTGATTCCACTGCAAATGGCATCTCTCCTTCTCAGAAATCCAGGATAACATCTGGATTCCGCATATTCTGTCCCACAGCCCCAGCTTTTATTTACTTTTTTACTCACAGAACATACACACATATGGAGGGCACAGAATCTATTACGCAATTATTTTTCCCTTGCTGATTACCTCTGAGGTCAGCTGAATAATAATGATCATAAAAATGTCATCACATGTTTGCTGCTGACGTGCTGAAAGAGAAACGACTTTGCTTTTTATTTGGTAAAATGCTGTTCAAATGGACATGCCAAGAATTTGAAGGAAAAGACATAATGTCGCTGGTCTGAGAGGTTTGAAGAGGTAGGAAACATGTTGTTAAGAGATCTTGATATGTGTGTGTACAAGACTGAAAAACTGGAGGTGAGACAGTGAGACTAAAAATACTTAGAGGCAGGAAGTTGGCATTGCTGTCAGTGCAGAGCGCTGTCTCAGCTTGCACAACTAGGTGAAACCACCTGATGAGGTTTCTCACTCCTACACATCTATGCAGCTGTGTGACATGATGTCAATGCCTTTTTATCATAGAATGGAAGCCTGTTACATCACTTTTTGATATTTGCACCTTGTTAAGACATAGCAAGATGAAATTCAGTTTTCTCTCATGTTGGAAAAGTGTCTGTACTAAACCAAAAAGTGTGTGAATGTTCTGTAAAGAGGACTAAATAGGGAAGTAAGCTGGACTAAAAAGGTACTACTTATGGTATGCAAAATAGATGCTGTATGAGCTACAGAAAATAAACATTTTCTCTACATCTCATTCTTCATCTCTCCATTTCTCTAATTTCACTCCACCCCACATCCCTCCTACTCGCCTTCGTCGTTGCTTCCTGCTTGATTGCCTGGCGGCAATATAAAAGAATTGAGCTAGATGTATGATCAGAAATGAATTTATCAGCTTGACGCGCTTCCTGCGACAATTTCCAGGGCAATATGTAACTGTTTGAAGTCTGATTTGGTGCGGGGTGGTGGCTAACACAATCTTATCAAACCAGAGAGGGCTGGCTAGAGAATCTAAGCAGGCCTCCCCAGACTGTTGGATATTATTCACTCTGATGGCTTCAAGAGCTTTATCAGTGTGCCAGAAATGCTAAGTGACTGAGTAAAGCCTGCTTCTGTATCTGGCAGTGCCTTTTCACACAGACGTTCTTACTCTTAAACACATAAATACACATGTTTGTCTCTGTTACCCTGTTTAACCACACACACAAAAATACCTCAAGCTCCACACGGCAATACATACTTTTTATGTACTTGCTTGCCCAGTGAGTCTCCTTCCACAGGCGGGCGCAGAAAGACTTGGACTGGACATAGAAACACAGACACAGTGCCTATCAACCTCCTACAGCCACACACACACACACACACACACACACACACACACACACACACACACACACAGACTGGATTGGTCCCAGCGCCTGCCATCTGCGTGTGTTTGTATGTTGGCCTATTGTACCAGGGAATGTGTTATATTAATGTGTGAAAGTGAATGAATGGGTGTTGAAATGAGTCTTTTGATATTTGGAAAGTACAGAGGGTCAGTCTGTTACATGCTGTCAAGGCCAATGTTGTTTCTTTGAAGAAAGTTTAGACAAAGTTTGTACTCATAGTGGAACTTGGACTTGAGATCTCTGAAAGGCAAAATGTTTTTGCAAGATTTTTTTCTATGTGAGTTGTACATTTCAAACAGAAAGGAAAAAAGACCTTTACCTGTATAATACAGACATTCTTGTTGGCTTGATATTTTTGTCGCTTCTTAAAAAAACACTTGAATAAAAGTAATGCCAAAGAGAGGCTGCTATATTCCATTGCAGGTTTGTTCTGTATTTGGAGCCTTTCAACAGATGGGGAGAAAGGAATTTTAATTTTAATCGAGACAAAGTAGAACATAACAAAGCATATTCTGAAAATGTTGTAGTACATTATCCTAAAATTGGCACACATTCACCAACTTGTCAATGCACTCAACACTTGGTGCCAAATCTCAGCAAAGCTACAGAGCTACACATACTGACATTGGTGTCAAGGAGACTTCATGCTCAGCAACTTTGCTGGATTTTTTTAGATTAGTTGACACACGTGACAAAGTGTTGTTGTTGGCTCTTGAAGTTGTTTCTATCTGTCCTACATTGCTTTTTTTCTTTGTTGCAAGGCACTGAACTGCAAGATAACACACAGGCGTTAAAATGGGCCATAATGATCCAGAATGGCAATCCAGTACCTTCATTTAAGGAGTAAATGGAACGGATAGGCAGATTAATACATATTACTGTTGAGTGAGTCAATTTTTCATATTCTGGAGCTTGGCGCTGCTTCCGACTGACTGCATGGACATAAGAAAATAATGACATCCCAAGGGCTGCTTACACTCTCAAAACATCCCTTTTTTCTTCTCATCCTTGTGATGCATTCATGGTGCAGATGTTAATAAAGTTTTGGTCATGGTACTTCACCATGTAGCTAGTGCTACTGAAGAGGAGTGACCATGAATGGAATAACTTTTATAAAAATGGCAGGTAATTTGATAAAATGCAATGTTTCAAACAGCTCAACAAATACGGAAGAATGGTTCTGTAGCATAGGTAAAATTTTTCCCCCACGCTACATCACTACACCTGATCTTAGGGTTTCTCCACTTGCCAAATGTAACTTAAACCCCCCACAACATGTTATATAGAGTATTGTGCAAAAGCCTTGAGTCACCCCTCATTTTTTATAGTTTGCCAAGAAAATGGGAGATGGGTGCAATGATTTATTGAAGCATGTGTAAACATAAATAGAAAAACAGTACACAAGGCAAAAAAAGAGTCTGGACAAGTCTTATGAGGTTAGAGGTCAATATCTAATAAGACCACCTTTATTCTTCAACATGGCCTGAACTCTTTTAGGTAAGCTTTCTTGTAACTTCTTTAAATAGTCTTCAGGAAAAGTTATCCAAGCTTCTTGAAGGACATTCCAAAGCTCTTCTGTGGATGTTGGTTGCCTTTTGCTCTGTTCTCTGTCAAAATGATCCCACACTGCTTCAATAATGCTGAAGTCCAGGCTTAGGGGAGGCGAGTCCATGACTGATTTTCTATCAAAGGTAAGCTTTTACTGCATTGTGTTTAGGATCATTGTGCTGAAGAATGAAGCTATTCCCAATCAGATGCTTTCAGGATGGTATTGCATGGTGAATCAAAATCTGACATTACTTTTCTGCGTTTACAATTCCATAAAGTTTGACAAGACCCCCAACACCACTGGATGGATTGCAGCGCCAAATCACGAGAGCCTCCACCTTGTTTTACAGATAGTTGTAAACACTGAGTGTTATACCTCTCTCCTAACCTTCTCCGTACATACTGGCAAACACTTGAACAGAAACTTTCAGATTTGGATTTATCACTGTATGAAACCTGTAGGCACTACATTTCAGGCAGGTTCTTATATAATTTGGCATACCTCAGGCTTGTCTCCCTGTTTCAGTTCCTGAAGAGACAGCCAGACTTCCCATTTCAGATGAGGCCTCAGCAAACAGTAGATGGATCACCGGAAGGGCCAGATGCATCTCTCAGATCCTATGTCAGGTCTTCGCTTGATTTTTAAAGATAGGACTGTCAGATACTGTTCATTGATCAGTGTCAAGTAGCTTGAAAAATGTACTTTCAGCTGCTTGCTTGTATTCTCCCTAAGGGGTTTCCACAGAGGATTAATCCGCATTGGTAATTTGGCAGGGATTTTGCACCGGATGCCCTGGCACAACCCTCCATGGTGAGAGGGGCTTGTGTCCCCACCTGGAGTCGAACCAGGCACCTTTTGCTTGCAAGATGAATGTGTAGACCACTACACTACGGGGGACATGATCAGTTTTAAGTAGCTTAATGAACAAAAAAAAGCCATTTTGCTGAAAAAAGCCAGACACACAGACTGGACTGAAAGTGGGTGAAAAAGCTTCCAATGTCCAAATAAAATCTTTGAAGAATCTTCAGAAAGCCTGAAGAACTATTGCTCAAGACCACTTTAAGAAAATTACAAGTAAGTCTAGCTGGTTGGAAGCAAATATGAAGAAATGAGCAGTGAAATTACACTTTTGTACAGTACTGTAATATACATTTGTTATGTTTTTTAGCTGTTAAGTCAAACTAATGTTTTTGCACTACAAACTGCTACCCCAAATCCAATCAACCACTAATAAAACATGCGGCTTTCCTACTGTTTTAGTTAAAAACATTCAAAGATATTAAGGTAAAAATTGCTCTCTTTATTTAATGCATTATTTCTTTAATTAACTGAAATCAACTGACTAATTCAAAATATACATTAGTAGTATATATACTCTAAAATAATAAGCTTATGTTAAGGCTTTTGCACTTTTTGCTTAATATCTGTCTTTTCAGAAGTAAACAATTGTACAGACAGACAGTCAGCTATGTTTACAGATATGCATAATGGATAAATTAACACACACACACACACACACACACACACACACACACACACACACACACAGGGCTTATTTGAGGTTATTATGGGATATTAGTTTGGCTTGGGAAATGACAGGGCTTTGCATGATTCTGCTGTTGCATGGCAACCTAGGTAATTTTCAGCTAGCTAGCACGCCTTCATTTTAGGTGATAGAAATGTCTTTTTTTTTCCCAACGGGAAGAGTGGAGATATTTTTGGCTGCCAAACACGGGGAGAAAGAAATGGAGAATGGGAAAACAAGAAAGAAAAGCTTTTAAAAATTAGTTTTATATGCAACTATTTGTTTTTAAGAAAATGTAATTACAATCAGATTCCTTTTTATATTAACATAATTAGGATTACATAGCTAATTGGCAGATCTGCAAGTTGCACATGTGTTTATAATGAACTTATGAGTTCATTCTTGATTTTATTTTTTTCCACATTAAAATATCCAGTCTTGTGGTACCATATTGATATATAAATGGGTCTGGCGGCGCAGCAGCAGCACGCAGCGGCCACTCCAGGAGCCACAAATGGTGCTTATATCCTTATATCCTCGTAATTATACCATAATATCGGTATAATTATCCTTGTCCAATGCCCGATTCTCAAGTACATGGACATCAAAGACAGCGGTGTCCATGTTTACAACCGCCAGACCATACTCCAGCTAAAAGACCATGCGGCCACTCACCTCCACGATGACGTAATCTGCAAACTTTGTGACCTCGGCCTGCTACGTGGACCAGACCTTCAGGCTGCGACGTTGCCCGATGCTGGTGGCCGAGACAGACGTCATCGCAAGCGGTGCTCGAGGAAGCGGAAGCGCGGGAAGCAGGCGGGTGTCCGTGCTAGGCTAAAAACAAACCCTAGCCGGCCGGCTCTAGCCTCCATCATCTTATCCAACGTCTGCTCACTGGACAATAAGCTGGACTACATCCGACTCCAGTGAACTTCACTGTGTGAGTACAGAGACTGCTGTGTCCTTGTTTTCACGGAGACGTGGCTCAGTGACAGCGTTCCGGACGCCGCCATTCAGCTCGCTGGGCTAACCGTGTTTCGTGTGGA
>VUQH01075209.1:0-12698 GCA_015106775.1 Etroplus canarensis
CCTACTCTCACCTCCACCCTCCTGCCTTTCCTTCTCTCTCTCTGCCTCCTAACACGCTTTCCCCCTCTCCCCCTCCTTGGTCTTCTGCCAACAGTAGCATAGTTTCCACTGGCACCCTGTTGGCTAACGGCACTAGAGGCGGTCGTTTTTAACCCGGGCCTCGACCGAGCCGGTATGGAAGTCGTGTTATGAATCTGCATATTTGATTTGGTAAAGTTTTTAACGCCGGATGCCCTTCCTGACGCAACCCTCACCATCTACCTTGGGACCGGCACTAGGACTACACTGGCTTGTGGGCCCCTGTGACTGGTTTAGTTTTTCTTTTTTCAATAAATTTGCAAAAATTTCTACATTTCTGGGGGTTTTTTTCTGTCAAGATGGGGTGCTGAGTGTACATTAATGAGAAATAAAATGAACTTTTTTTGATTTTGGCAAATGGCTGCAATGACACAGTGAAAAATTTAAAGGGGTCTGAATACTTTCCGTACCCACTGTAAACTGTCTTTAACTGCTGGCAGTTCATCTGTCACTAAGATGTTTTCTCCCATTGCTGAGAGGTCATCATGTTTTAGTGAGGTCAGACAATTCCGCAGTTGTGGCCTATATCAACAGACAAGGGGGTCTGAGGTCCCCCAGGTTACAAGCACTGGCACACAAGCTGATAGACTGGAGCAGCACACACCTATGTCACTGCGAGTGACTCGCGTACTGGGAATCTTGAATTTTGGGTCGGATCTGCTATCCAGGAGTGACCCACTATATGCATACTGGAGACTTCACTCTGAGGTGGTGAAGCAAATCTGATGTCGGTTCGATCAGGTGACTGTGGACCTTTATGCATTAGTGGAGAATGCTCAGTGCTCCCTGTTCTTCTCCCTGACTGATCAGAGAGCCCCACTGGGGTTAGATGCGTTGGCACACAACGTGCCGAGGACCCTCCTCTATGCATTCCCCCCCAGTGGCCCTCCTTCCCCCAACTCTGGCCAGAGTGAGAGCAGGAGGTCTCTCAATGTTCCTGGTATCCTCACACTGGCCAGGGAAGCACTGGCTGGCAGAAATCTTTCAGCTGCTGTGTGGCTCACCATGACCACTGCCATTGTGCTGGGACTTCCTGTCCCAAGCACATGGGGAAATCTTTCACCCTCACCCAGAGAGGCTAGCCCTATGGATCTGGCCTGTGAGTGATTAAACCTAAACACACTGGGGCTTCCTCATATTATTAACATTAGTCACTACACTAGAGCGTCATCTACCAGGTCACTATATGAACAAAGGTGGTGTGTGATTGAAAACTGGTGCTCAGAATCACAGACCGTCAAGAGAACCGGGGTTATGAAAGTTTTATATGATAGCCCAACACAAAGTAGTGCATAATTATGAAGTGGAAGGAAAATGATTCATGGTTTTCTAAGTTTTTACAAAAAAAAAATCTGTAAAGTGTGGCATGCTTATGTATTCAACCCCTTTTACTCTGATACCCCTAAATAAAATCCAGTGCAGCCAAGTCACCTAATTAGTAAATGGAGTCCACCAATCCATTCGTCCACCTCCTCCAACAATTCAGGGGGGACACCAAGGTGTTCCCAGGCCAGCTGGGAGACATAGTCTCTCCAGCTTGTCCTGGGTCTTCCTCGGGGTGTCCTCCCAGAGGGACGTGCCTGAAACACCTCAAGTGAGAGGGGTCCAGGAGACATGCTGATCAGATGCCACCTCAACTGGCTCCTTTCGATGTGGAGGAACAGCGGCTCTACTCTGATCCTCTCCTGGATGACTGAGCTCCTCACCCTATCTCTAAGGGTGAGCCCAGCAACCCTATGGAGATAACTCATTTTGGCCACCTGTATTCGCGATCACATTCTTTTGGTCATTACCCAAAGTTCATGACCATAGGTGAGGGTTGAAAGCTTTGCCTAAAACTTCAGCTCCCTTTTCACCATGACAGACCGGTACAAAGTCCGCATCACTGCAGATGCTGCCCCAATCCAATTGTCAATCTCCTGTCACTTGTGAATAAGACCCCAAGATAACTGAAAGCCTCCACCTGGGGCAGGACCTCATCCCCAACATGGCAGAGTACCATGGACTCAGACTTGGAGGTACTGATTCTCATCGCGGCTACTGCACACTCAGTAACAAACCGTCCTAGCAAGGTCATTGCTTGATTAAGCCATCTGAACCACATCATCCACAAACAGCAGAGATGAGTTCCTATGGCCACCAATCATGACACCCTCCATAAAAATTATGAACAGAATGGGTGATAAAGGGCTGGTTGAGTTTGACTGATTGTTGGCAATATGAACCAAACTCTGACAATGATTGTATGAAGACCAGATTACTTGTAGCAATGAGCCCGATATTCCATACTCCCGAAGAACCCCCCCCTCAAGAAACCACAAGGGATTCGATCAAATGCCTTCTCCAAGTCCACAAAACACATGTAGACTGGTTGGGCAAACTCCCATGCACCCTCAAGGCTCCTTGAGAGGGTAAAGAGCTGGTTCATTGTGCCACGACCAGGACAAAAACCACATTGTTCCTCCTGAATTCGTGGTTTGACCAGTGGCCGGGCTCTTCTCTCAAGTAGCTTAGCATAGACCTTTCCAGGGAGGCTGAGGCAATAATTGGAACACACCCTCTGGCCCCCCTTTTTAAAGAGGGGAACTACCATCCCAATTTGCCATGCCAAAGGTACTATCCCCAACTTCTATGTGACACTGCAGAGACATGTCAAAAAGGACAGCTCTACAACATGCAGAGCCTTGAGGTACTCTGGGCAAATCATCCACACCCGGGGCCCCGCCACCGAAGAATTTTTAACAACTTCTACATCCTCAGCCCCATTGATTGGTGAGTCATCCTCAGGCTCTGCTTCTACTATGGAAGATGTGTCAGTGGGATTGAGGAGATCCTCAAAGTATTCCTTCCAATGCCCGACAATATCTTCAGTCGAGGTCAGCAGTTCACCATCCACACCATACACAGTGTAAACAGGGAGCTGCTTTCCCCTCCTGAGTTGCCGAAAGGTTCACCAGAATCTCTTCGAGGCCAACCAGAAGTCTTGCTCCATAGTCTCAATGAACTCCTCAAACACCTCAAACAGTTTTTGCCTCGGCAACCACCTGAGCTGCACCTCTGCTTTAGCCCACTGGTAGAACTCAGCTGCTTCAGGGGTCCCACAAGCCAACCAAGCCTGGTAGGACTCCTCCTTCAGCTTGATGGCCCCCTTAGCTCTGGTGTCCACTATTTGGTTCGGAGGTTTCCACCGCAAGAAGCACTGGCAACTTTATGGCCACAGCTCTCAGCAGCCGCTTCAGGAATGGAGGTGGAGAACATGGCCCATTTAGACTCCATGTCTCCAATCTCCTTTGGAATGCGGTTGAAGTTCCTCCAGAGGTGGGAGTTAAAGACCTCTCTGACAGACTCCTCTGCCAGACATTCCCTCCTTATGTGTTTGGGCATGCTGAGTCAGAATGGAATCCTCCCCTGCCATCGGATCCAATTCACCACCAGATAGTGGTCAGCTGACAGCTCTTCACCTGTCTTCACCCAAGTGTTCAGAACATATGGTTATAGGTCCGATGACACAATAACAAAATCACTCATCAGCGTCATGGTGCCAAGTGCACATATGGATGCTGTTATATTTGTACATGACGTTCTTTATAGACAAACTGTGGTTAGCACAGAAGTCCAATAACTGTACACCACTGGGGTTCAGATTGGGCAGGCCATTCTTCCCAATCACACCCTTCCATGTTTCACTGTCATTGTCCACGTGAGCGGTGAAATCCCCCACTAGGACAATAGAGTCTCCAAGGGGAGTGCTTTCCAGCACACCAGTCAGAGACTCCAAAAAGGGTGGGTACGCTGAAACATCATTTGGCGCATAGGCACAAATGATGGTCAGGACCCATTTCCCAACCTTAAGGCGCAGGGAAATGACCCTTTTGTACACTGGCGAAAACTCCAACATAAAGGAAGCCAGGCATGGGGTTACAAGAATGCCCACCCCTGCCTGTCTCCTCTCGCCCGGGACAACTCCAGAAAAGGCCAAGGCCCAACCCCTCCCCAGGAGTACGGTTCCAAAACCCAAGCAGCACACTGAGGTGAGCCCAAACTATTTCTAAGTGGTATCTCTCAACCTCATGCACCAGCTCAAGTTCCTTCTCCACCACAGAGGTGATGTTCCACGTCCTAAGAGCCAGTTTAGCCAACCAGGGATTGGACCGCCAAGGTCTCCACCTTGGACTGCCACCCAATCCATATTGCACCGGACCCCCATGATCCCTCTTGTGGGTGGTGAACCCACTGGAGGGTGAACCCATGTCGCTAAGCCCGGCCAGGTTCCATGGGCAAAAACCACTCCACCAGGCGCTTGCTGTAGATCCCCTCCCCCAGGCCTGGCTCCAGGGTGGGGCCCCAGTAACCCCAAACCTGGCGAGTTACATGGAATCCTTGTTCTGTCTTTCATCATGATCCTTTGGACTGCTTGTAGTCTGGCTCTTCACCCAGGACCCCACTCGCCCTGTAGGCGGTCTTTTTGTCTTTCAAGCTCAGGTCCTCTATCAGAGGTCTGGGAGCTTGAGGGTACTGCACAGTATCTTAACTGCTCCTAGACCTGCATTCTTCTGGACAGAGATCTCAGATATAATTCCTGGAATCTGCTGCCGCTACTGTCCCAGTTTGGTCACTGCCCCGAGTGTTCCGATTACCATGGGGACCACTGTTGCTTTCACCTTCCACACCTTTTCTAGCTCTTCTTTCAGCCCTTGATATTTCTCGAGCTTCTTGCATTCCTTCTTCTTGATGTTGCCATCACTTGGGATTGCTACACCTATTATTATGGCCTTCTTCCTGTGCTTGTGCACCATTTGCATTGGAAATCCTGCAGGATCTTCACTTGGTCATTGTCAACCACCTTTGGAGGTGTATCCCATTTTGACCTTGGGACTTCCAGGTCATACTCAGCACAGATGTTCCTGTACACTACGCTAGCTGCTTGGTTGTGGAGTAGCATCTTGCATCCTGGTGCAAAAGGTGGTTGTATCAGAATCTACAGTAAATAGATACCCTGGGAAGAGCAGATGCAACAAAACTAAAAAAAAAAAGAAAAGAAAGTCCTGGTGAAATTAAAGCGGAGAGAAAACAGTCATATTTTTTTTTGCCATGCCCAGTTGTTTAGGTTAAAAAAAGAGAGAGAAATCTTTTTTTATCCTTTGGTTAAATTCCAGAGTGGTCTATTGTAGCTTTATTGTCTGTACAAATTGGTATCTCAGCACAAACCGTGGCTTCTAAATGAAGCTTTTTGATTTTGAAAGCTTTATCTCAATGAAAGCATGCAGGATGTGCCAAGGTTTTGTGCTGCAAAGTGTTACATTATCAAGCACCACTCCAGAAATAGAAATATACTTAAAGATTTACTGACTAGAGAATTTACAGGTGGAGCACTGGGGATGGAGAGATAAATAACTACAGTCAGTATAGTAGGAGTCACTTGGTAACCTGGAGTGATGAGGAGCCAGGCATCGTCTCTTCTCTGAGGCTCCATGCAGTCCCTCTGAAGTCGACGGAGATGACACAATCAAAAGGAAAAGGGGGTGAAGCGAAATGAAACAAACATCAAACATCCACGTTGCAAGTTGAGTTGATTTTAATTAGGAGATTGAAGTAAGGCTCAGAACTAGTTTTCTGTCCAAGTTTGCTTTACCTTTGAACAGGGTCTCTTGGAGTAATGCACAGGTTAATTAGAGCTTAATTTAAGTAAATGTTACATCATGTTTGGGCATCACTGATAAGGGGAAATAAAGGTTCCTACACACTGGATACAGCTCCTAAAACTTTGTGGTCAAAGAAAAAATTTAAACAGGCAAACTGACAACATAATTTTATATAGACACCACATCAGTTAAATAACGCATTCATAATTCTTGATTCACAAAACTTGATAACTGATCAAAATCAACTATCATCTTAGCAAAATCACATATAACAGTCTTAGTTACTGTAACAATATACATCCATAAATAACTTTCGCAATAATAATAATAATAATAATAATAATAATAAGTGTTGTTTTAACATGTTATAAACATTACAATACAGAGCAAACAGACAATAAAGAGCATTTAAGAATTTTAATTCTCGTCCTTCAAAAAGGCAATACAGAGGACTTCATGTCATATCAAAGTTTCCGCTTCAAATACAGTACATTTAAATGAAACAGTTCAAATACTGTATAAAATGTCTAATTGATTTATCAACTAATAATGACTTGGTGAAAATTTTGAGCCTCTGGAACCCAAAAGTTCCTTGGTTTGTTGCTTCTTTTGGACACAGGCATCTATAGTCTTTTGGTACTTCTTTTAAAGAATCACTCTTCAGAAGTGTGTGATAATTAGGGCCCGAGCAGTGAATGTGCAAAGGCCCTATAGGAATTGCTCCATTTATTACTATTATCGCAAATTAATCACATGGACTTAACGTGCTTGAAACTTTGCACAAGCTTTATTGGTCGTGAAAATACACATACTTTATAGATCTTGCACTGGGGGAATTGTGAATTGGCTCCATAGCACCCCCTACAAAATTTTAACAAAGCAGCCATGGCTGTGTTTCATGGCTGTGAAATTCAGTACACACGTACAACATCCAAAACCCTTGCTGAGCCATGCCCTTAATTTTCATGTGCAATTTTGAAGCGGTTCTATACAGTTCAAGGCATTATACTTAAGCAAACTCCTCCCAGATAACCGATCAGATTGACCTCATTGTTGGTCAATCATATCTAAAGGTATATGACATGCTAGTTTTTAAACTTTTGAGTGCCTCGTCCCTGGCAATATGACAAATTACTCCCATACTGAACTCATGGGAGTTCATGAAAAAGTCATGACTTTTAAAATATAATGGCAAAACTTTATTTGCTTGGTTTCTTGATGACACCTTTTCACTTTTGCAGGAAAAAATATGCACTCGTGAATGTTTTTTTTTTTACTTTTTCACAAACTGCCATAAAACTGGGCTAAAATTTCAGTGTTTTGCCACAGTATAAGAAATTGTTGTAACTCAAATGAACTTTGTCAAATCTCCTCAAACTTGTGGCTAGGAGTCCAGGCCTAGAGATAGCTAAAGGTTGATTTTAAGCCGCAGACACAGGCATGAGAAAACCAGCAAGTGATAAACATCATCCCATATACAAGAGATATTGTGTTCTACATGATATACAACATGCACAATATAATTGGCCAATTAGGAGGCCCAGAAAGTGACATCTAACCTGTTTATGCAACAGCCAATAAGAACCCCACCATATCCGAACCACAGAGTGGTTATTCTGAAGCATACCTCCACCGTGGTATGCCTTGGCGTGTGCAGATGCGTCTGACTCAGTAATTTCTTCTTGCAGTTTTAATTGCACTTGGCACTTTGACCTGGCATTTTCTGTGTAACTACCCTTAAAAAACTATTGTGATGGTTGGTGGTATGGTATGGTTTTGATTTAATGTAATATTGAATGTAACTGCCAAAATACATTGTGCCAGACAAAAAGAAACCCATCATGTCTTTGGCTTGATCTGTGGGTTCTGCAAGACTGCAAATCATAACAACATGCATATACTACAGCTTATAGGTATACCTTTAGAAAAATGCATTTATTTATGACTCATTATTTGATGTGTGGTACAGCTAATTATTTGGCAGATAGTCTGTTCCAAGCATCTCAGGGATTTCTTACATTTCTACAGTGAATTAAGACTGTCTCAGTGTCTTATGTCTCTCCATATAATCCCAGACTGACTCACATGATAAGGACTCTGTGGAGACCACATCAACTGAGGAAAGACTCCTTGTGGCTGAAGATACATGTCCTTCTTTATGACTTTGGCAATATGTTAGGAATTATTGCCATGCTGCAGATGCCTCCCCTATGGTACTGTATAATAGATAAGGAGCCACGTCAAGTGCACAATAACATACAGTGCCTTGAACTTTTCCTTTTTCAGATTGCAACCACAAACGTTGATGTATTTTACTGGGGTTTTATGTGATAGATAACACAAAGTAAAATATAATTGTAAAGTAGAAGGAAAATGTTTTTTGTATGTTTTTTTTGCAAAAAAATCTGAAAAGTGTGGTCTGCATATGTATTTGGCCCCCTTTAATCTGATACCCCTAAATAAAATCCAGCTGCCAATTGAAGTCTAAATTTGTAAATAAAGTTCACCTGTTTTTAATTTAATCTTAATAGAAAAAGAACCCTAAACTTAAACTGACTGGCTAGGCAAGGAGAGTATTAATCAGAGAAGCAGCCACTGGAGGAGCTGTAGATATCCACAGCTCAAGTGGGAGAATCTGTTAATGAGAAAACTATTAGTGGTGCACTCCGCAAATCTGGCCTTTATGGAAGAGTGGCAAGAAGAAAGCCATTGTTGAAAGAAAGCCACACGAGGTCCTGTTTGCAGTTTGCCACAAGCCATGTGGGGGACACAGCAAACATGTGGAAGAAGGTGCTCTGGTCAGACCAAAATTAAACTTTTTGGTCTAAATGCAAAATGCTGTGGTGGATAACTAACACTGCACATTACCATGAACACACCATCTCCACAAACATGGTGGTGGATGTTTTTCTTTAGCAGGGACAGAGAAGCTAGTCAGAGTTGATGGAACGATGGATGGAGCCAAATACAGGGCAATCTTGGAAGAAAACCTGTTGGCGTCTGCAAAAGACTTGAGACTGGGGTAGAGGTTGACGTTCTAGAAGAACAACAACCCTAAACATACAGCAAAGATACGATGGAATGGTTTAGATCAAAGCATAATGGTCCAATCAATGTCCAGACCTAAGTCCAGTTGATAATCTGTGGAAAGGCTTGAAATTTGCTGTTCCCAGATACCCACTATCTAATCTGACTGAGCTTGAGCTATTTTGCAAAGAAAAATGGGCAAAAATTTCAGTCTGCAAAGCTGGTAGAGACATACCCCAAAAGATCTTGTTCTATAACTGCAGTGAAAGGTGGTTCTACAAAGTATTGACTTAGGGGTCTGAATACATATGCATGCCACCCTTTTCAGATTTTTATTTGTAAACAAAAAGAAAAAAAAATCATGTTCCTTCTACTTCACAATCATGCACTACTTTGTATTGGTCTAACACATAAAAACCCAATAAAATATATTTATGTTTGTGGTTGCAACTAGACAAAATGTGGAAAAGTTCAAGGGGTCTAAATACTTTTGCAAAGCACAGTATATATGTAGCCTACATTTCAACATACACTGTTTCAAGATGTAAGTTACTGGGCACAATGCAATCATTACTGTACAAGGAATCTGCAGGTTAAAGCTGTAACACTCACTGGGCTGAATTCTGAATCAACCCTGATTATAGACTGTTTTAACACATAAAGGCTTGTGATTGATTTATTGTAGTAAGGGTGGCATGCTGTGCAAAATGGTACTTTATTGCCTTTTCTGTCATTTATAACTTGTTGAAACATTTTGTGCCTCCTGCTGTTTTCACCATGAGGGTCCAATGAACAAGTTGTACAGCAGTGTGCTTAAGCCCACACCTGAAAGCTAAGTTGTCACTGCTACTAATTTTGCTGTTCATAAAGCATTTCAAAACCTCACCTCCACTGCAACAGATACCCAAAGGCTCTGAGTCTGTACTCTCAAGGGAGAACGTATAATTGTCACTCTCCAATCCCTGCTGTGCCGAGTCTGGTGGGAGAAGTTGCCAAGTAATGTAGATTAAGGGCTGAATACAAGCCTGAAAATGCAAAAAAAAAAAAAAAGTCCTCCCTAGAGAGTGTTTGTGTGAACAGTAGTGCCAGTGGCTGGAAAAATGAAATTAATGTATCAGACTTTATTCAGAATGTAGCATCTTCTGGTTTCTTGTGTTCTTCTTGTTTCCTATTTAGCTTGTGGCTAAATGAAATATAACCCTACACTGAACCCTTGATGGTTTGCTGTTGGTGTGGTCAGTGTTAAGAGGTTAACACGGAAGTCCTATGAAAAGGAACATTTTAAAATTAAATACTAGGCCAAGGAAGCACACCAATGCAAGATGATGACAATGATATAACGAAGCATATCTGTAAATGAAAACAAACAAGGAACATAACAGAAAGTCCAGTTTAAGAATAACAGTTACACTTGTTGGTTACAGAATTATTTGAAATCTTCTAGAGAGATTATTGAACCTTAGTGTGTCCAAAAGGTTATTCCATGAGAAAATTACAAAAAAAGAACATCATTCTATCAAATCCTGGGTACCACAAAGAGAAGTTACACAGTAAGATAATTTGACAAAGAGTTTGCCCTTCCCAACATAACCATCCCAGCTTGGGAGGGGCTCGAGTCCCTACCTGGACCTAAACCAGGAAACTTTCACTTGCACAGGGAAGGTCTAAACCCAGTACACCTTTGTAAATTAAAATATACCAATGTTTTTTTATCCTTAGGCTTAATGAAAGTAAAGAATCCAGATCATAAAGAATGCAGTAGAATGTACTGGACAATTAATTGGATATAAAACATAAAGAACTCAAAAAAAAAATGCTAATTGGTCATACGCTTCAGTTTAAACTGGCTAAGAAGACCCAGGTTACTGCTTGATAGATGAAGTACTGATTATGTACTGTCATTTTATGAATTTTCTCAGCTGACCTCTGCTAAGCATAAATATCAGATATTTTCTAATAGATAAAAGCTACAAACTCTAACATAAAGTGCTGCTAAATCAATGTATTAGCCTACACTTACTATTAATTAAACATATGAACACTTAAAAACTAACAAAGAATTATATAAAGGTAAAGACTGTATGCAAATAGAATTACTCAAAGTCTTGTATCTCATTTCCCTGACATCTGTCCACCTTTATCCAATAATTGCAGTCAGCTGAATCATGCCTATATGTGAATGAGGTTCAGTCAGTGCTCTCTGGATGGTACGAGGAGACAGATGTCCTCGTGCTGGAAGTAAAAAATACATTTCCCTCTGTTGTTTATTTGTTCCTTCTATTCTGTGCCACACAATGCCATAACAAGTGAAGAGCACTAACTTCATGTAACCAAAAAAAAAAAAAATCAATCCCCACCCAAATGCCCTGTCACAGTCAGTGGGTTGATGTAGAGTACTTTGCACAAGCAGCACATGGCAAACATTATTATTAACGTCTGTGATCTTTCTAGTCTAGAAGAGACACTGCCACTTCAGCTTCATCAGTTTGTACTTTACTTTAACAGCAAAATGAAGTTTAATTGGTTCCTGTTTTTATTGTTTTCTTTCTGTATCTAAGCTTAGCTTCTTTCTGGGAGTTGGTGTTGGCAAGAGTGATTTGCCATCAGTTATAGTCACAGTTTGCTGACAGATTTACTGATCTTTCCACATCTGCCTTTCTATCGGTAGTTTGTCTTCTTCATCTGTTGGGCTCAGGGCAGACTCAAGGCTACATTAACTCACTACACTGTCTCTGGGCATAAACTGGTATTACACCAAAATCTGTACTCAGATGACTAATTAGATCATTCTGAGCCAATTTGAAATAACTGAATGCATAGATGTTTTCATCATAGCTCAACATCATAGCTGCTTTTTCTTCATATTCTGTTCATAGTATTTGTTAAATCCAGACAGCTGTAAACTGCTTTTATTTACAGTGACTACCTGGAAAATACCATACAAGGTCAACAAGTGGCCAAAATAAAGAAATATTTATCATATGACCTCCATTTTTAGATGATGTTATACAAAGATCTACTGAACAATAATGAACAATTGCTTTTAAAAACAGAACAACCAAACCCCATCAGCTCATATTTCCTGACCAGAGTAGAGTACAGATGAGGCAAACTAATCCAAGCAAACACAGAGTGAAATCCGGAGCAGAGTAACCACAGTGGACTGGTTTTAGAGTGGAGGAGTGGAGCTGAAGAGGTGAAGGGCTACAGATGAAAGAGAGAGGTCTTCCATGATGGCGGTGCGGCAGGAGCACGCAGCGGCCACTCCGGAGCCAAAAATGTGCTTATATCCTCATAATTATACCTTAATATCTGTATAATTATCCTTGTCTAGCACGATCCTCAAGTGCATGGACATCAAAGACAGTGGAGTCCATGTTTACAACCACCAGACCATACTTCAGCTAAGAAATCATGCATCCACTAACCTGCATGATGATGTACTCTGCAAACTCCGTGACCTCGGCTTGCTACGTGGACCAGACCTTCAGGCTGCAGCGTCGCCTGATGCCAACGTGGAGTGGTGTAAGGATTCTGTGCTTGTGACTAACTACTGCTCATTGGTAGTGGAGTTTGTGACTGTTAGATGCAGACCTTTTTATTTACCCCGGGAATTCACTACCGCCCTGATTATTGGAGTGTACATTCCTCCCAGCACTAATGCTAAGAAAGCTCTGTGTGAGCTGTATGGAGCTATTAGCCAGCTGCAGAATGTCCACCCCGATGGACTGTTTATCATCGCCGGAGATTTCAACCATGCAAATCTCAAAACAGTGCTCCCTAAATTCCATCAGTATGTGGACTTTGCCACGAGAGGGATGAACACGCTGGATCTTGTTTACACAAACATTGCCGGCGCGTATTGTGAGGAGCCCCGCCCCCACCTCGGCTACTCAGACCACATCTCTGTGATGTTGATTCCAGCATACAGACCACTCATCAGACGCTCCA
>VUQH01075212.1:0-14771 GCA_015106775.1 Etroplus canarensis
GGCCCCCCCCGAGGCCCACAGCCCAAGAGAGCAGGTGGACTCCCCCAGCACCCCCCCACCAGCTTTATTAACAAAAACAACAGCACAACTTCTTCTTCTTGTAAATTTTATTGGCGGTTGGTAAACAGAGTGCATTACCACCACCCACTAGTATCCCGTCTACACGTAACATCCCTGCTCATTTTGTGTTTCCCAGTCAGGGCTGCACAACTGCAGCAGTGGCTAGAAGTCATTAACGGCCACACTAATCTCCATCATGGTGACATGGTCCAACCAGACCACGCCACATCAACAATTAACAACAACTGTAAGGAACCCACATACCACAACTGCAACATTGCCATAGAAACACAAACTGCACATGAACACGAACAGTCCCATGAGTCTTTGCACTGGTGACCACACCCCCTTGGGGTCGCTACAGTATAGAACCTTGATCCTCTTCTCCTTTGTTCTTGTCTGCAGCCCTGACACTGTGGAATTTCTTCATGTTAGGCTTTACTGCCTTTATCTCTGGTCGCCACAGTTAATGGCTTTATGTCCTACACCATTGCCTTCGAAGCATTTGCCTTTGAATGTCACTGATGACTCCTTTTTTTTTATCTGCAATGCTGAATCGTGGTTGCTTCCAGTTACATATTCTCATTGACTAGCTTTCCTTTTCTGGTCCTCATTTATAAGAGCTTGCTTAACAGAAGTTAGAGTTAAGTCATCTTCTTTAGCTTCTAAGGCAGTTACAAGTGTCCCATAGCTTGGTGAAAGACTGAGTAGTGCCACAACTTGCTCCTCCTCAGCTACTGCTGCTCCTAGTGCTGATAATTTGTCCATAATTTCCTTCGAGCGTAAGTAAATTTCCACTGACTCACCTTCCTTCATCTTGCTGGTGGAAAAACTGCCTCTTGAGAAACAGTTTGTTTGCCATGGTGTTTCTCTCAAAACAACAGGACACAACAGGAGACAAAAATGTTCACAGCATACAGGCACCAATGTCTACAATATAAACATACACAGCACATAGCACACCTGTTGTTGTTGTAAATTTTATTGGCGGTTGGCAAACACAAGGTGCATCACCGCCACCAACTGCTATCCCGTCCATCCGTGTCCTCCTTGTGCAGGGCCCAAGACCCTGGCGTCATCAGCCTACTTCTCACGTCCATAGCACACCTGTAAGTAAACTTAAACTTAAAGCTGTCCCAACAAGCCACTCCTCTCCTCAAGACATGCCCAGACATATTGCACTCCAGAACATGTTCACAATTACCACTAGGAGGCAATAGTAACTTCAATTTAGAACACTCTTGCGTACATGTAACTGCTGAATACTGCTTTTATAACAGCATTAAGACCTGCAGTGCAAAAGTAGCCTTCGTTCTCACTTCAGCACTTCATGACAAGATTGTCAAGACAATGTCAGAATTTTCAGGTTATCTGTTAGACATTCTGGCCATGATCCTGTTTGAATGACTGAACAGATGGTGTTGACATACTGTTATAGAGCTATAGTGTTGATAAGAGCTAAAACAGAATCACTGCTATTCATAAAGGGAGAAAGAAATTAATGTTTAAAATCAAGAAGACATGAATTTCTTTATGTGTTTAATATCGTGAATTTAATATAAAGAATTCATGGAAGTTCATTTTAAATGTCACTTTACTAGTATGCAGTTCAAAAGGCTTTATATATGTGTGTTGTTGATTTTGTGAATATTCTGCAAGTCTAGTTAGTCAACCAAAGTATCCTATTAAAACCATTTGCTGATAAAATAAATCATTATTTTATGTCACATTTTTAAATAGTTTTTTTCATATCACTTGAAAAAAGTCAAAGACAACTAGAAAACTAGACAATGTAATGGAGATAATAAATGTTAAGGAGTACTGTGAAATAAACTAAATAAGTCAAGACACTAAATATGAATGCATTACAATGACAAGTTTAAAAAAAACGTCTGCCCTGGTTTATTTATGGCTATGTCATTGTTATATTAATTTAATTTCCTATTTACAGAAGGTGTAAAAAAATATTCTGAAGGACAGGAATGACTTCAGAGCTTAATGCTTTTTTTTTTTTTTTGCCAAAATAAGCAGTTCATGCAGCATTCCCCAGGTGGTGATGTTGTGCAGACAGTGAATGCCCTGTCCCCTAACTGGCATACAGGTGGATATTCCTGTTTACAAAACAGCAAAAAAGTAGTCAGAGCATGTAAACTTCTGGTAAGGAGGGCAGGCCCTCTTTGTGCCCTACAATCATAGTTTACTGTCACCTGTCATTTTACTTTAGCTTCTGGCTTCTTGCAGACATGCCTCGTCATTTCCTTAAGGTAAATCTGAGTGAGGTGGAGGAGGAGACGCAGCTGCTAGCAGAGAAAGTCTATGCATCAGCATTAAAAGAAGAAGAGCACAAAAATGCCTTGTCAATGTTCACCGTGCCTGAGGACTGCCCAATTGGCCTCCAGCAAGCCAAAGACCATGAACTGCTTAAGGAGCTGGCAGAGCAGCAGTCAGAGGAGAGTGTCAAGAGGTAAGCCCTGCTTTGGCCCTGAACCACAAATCAGTCAGTTCATGTAACAAAAAAAATCCTCTGAGGGCTACATCATGCTTCTGTTGTGATATTTATATACTGTTAGGTCAGCACGTATGGAAGTAATCCTGACTGACCGAAAGCCTTGGCTGCACTGAGGCCAAGTAGACGATAAATTAATAAAAATATGGAATAGGAAACTAGAATAATGGACCCATTGCTAAGTAATCTTATCATGACTTTGGGGAAAGCTTCAGCTGTTTAAGTGAACTTTAAACCAAATGCTGACAATGTTGCTGATTTTTCAGGAGGAAAAGCCTGAAGATGATTCGTTCCCAGTCACTGTGCCTGCAGATCCCTGTGAATGCAGACTGGACACAATCAGTGACACCATTTCTATCCCCCAGCTCAACCTCCTCATTGGTGCCAGAAAACTGCCCTGATTACCAGAGGGTTACTATTAGTGGGGATTACTGTGCTGGTGTAAGTACTCTGACTGGTGTGGGTCAGTTAGGAAGAAAAGAAAATAGCTTTACGTGTTTAAATGTCTGCTGCCTTTTCCCATCTAATTATTGCCGTATGTCATATGATGTTAGAAAAACATGACACACTGCTGCTAAATTAGAGCAGCTAGAGGACTGTCAGGCTACTGATGGGCACAAGTAGAGGTTGAGACACAGATAAATGGGTCAGTTGTGGACTTGGCAAAGTTCCATTGTTTCATGGTTTTGTTCTGACTGGTAGCTGAAAAAGGTAAAAAAAAAAAAATGAAAGCCTTGAAATGTGATTTTTAACCCCAATTTAAAGTGCAAAATATTTCAGGGGGTGTGTGCACCCACCTAAAAAGAAGTACTTTTGAGCATTTAGAAATTCTTTCTGTGTCCAATGGCTCAAGCCCCAGTGATCAAAATCACTGAAAAAATGATGACGAATTCACACATTAAGAAAAAACAAATTGTGAAAACTGGGGGGGTGTTTGTAACTGTTTCAGCTCTACATCTATAAACAATTTGAGCTGTAGAAAAGTATTATGTATCATAATTTCATATGTTCAGCATTAAACTGTTTTAATATTAACTAACTAAAACCGTCAGAAAAGGTAGTGTAGCACAATGTTATCCAATGAAATATAGTGAAATTTAAGTATAGAGAATTAGAAAATTGAAAGTGTTACGATACATTTTAAGTGCCGATAACCTGGGACTCTGGTTGGCAAGCTCCATGCCCTGAAAGATTCATTCAGAACCTTAAAGCTCATTGCAAAAAGCCACACTGAGTAGAAAAATACAAAATTGTCTACATATAGAAGTATTAAATGGCGCATTTAGATGGGAATTTCACTGTAATTTTGTTTCAGTAGGACTTACAGTTTCTGACCAGTGACAGTGTAGCAGGGTGTGTGCTTAGTCAAATATCGCTAACACCATAATAACCAATCAAACGAGAATGTTGCCTCACAGGCTGGCAATCAGTCAGCAGCAGAGCATCCTTCCACCAGCCTAGACATGACTATTACCAAATAGCTTGAATAAAGCTTGAATTTATGCCTAATGTGCATTCCCTTCTCAGATCACGCTGGAAGACTATGAACAGGCAGCTAAAAGTCTGTTTAAAGCTCTGCTTATTCGAGAGAAATATTCAAAGCTAGCCTATCACAGATTCTGTAGAACCACCAGCCAGTTCCTACACAGTGCTCAGAACATGAGATGGAGTGAAGAAGATGAGGTTCTGCCAGGTATGGAGTGTGCTGTATGTAAAATGGTATTTAAAAATCTGTTTCATACTGATTTTATACAATGATAATGGAAAAATGTTGTGGCCACCAGACATGTGCCCATGTCCAGCAGATGGGGAGGATCCCTACTGCATGGACAGCATCCCCGAGAACCTGAACTATGAGCTGAAGATGAAGGATGGGATAGTGTACGTGTATGATGACAAAGATGCTCTTAGAAAAAAACAGCCCCATGACCTTCCCTACCCAGACTTGGAGACCTTTGCTGTGGATCTTGGTAATGTGCTGGCAATGACTGCAGATGGACCCACGTAAGTTGTCAAAACAAAGACTTTACAGCTACGCTGGCTGAAAAACCAGTTACTACCCATGTTACACCTAATTACACTTTTCAAAGTATAAATTGAGCACTACTCTTTCAGGAAAACCTACTGCCACAGACGACTAAATTTCTTAAGTTCAAAGTTCTACATTCATGAGATGCTCAATGAGATGGCTGAGCTAAGAGAACTAAAAAGTGTGCCTCACAGAGATTTCTACAATGTTAGGAAGGTTAGTATTTAATCTTTACGTGGGATTTGGGGGCGGAGAACCCTAAGATCTGGTGTTGTGCTGCAACAGGGCAAAATGTTTGCCTAAAAATAGACAAATTAATTTGTACTGTGAGCCTCAATAGAATTTTTTTGTGGATAGGCTGTGATAATCTGACCTGTGCTGCTGCTGCCTCTAAAGTTTGCTGTTTTTTGTGGATTTGGCCAACTGTATTTTGCAAAAATATTAACAGATGTTACACTGACAGCTGCTTTTCAACTCTTAGCCCTACTGTAAAAGTTGAATTGAGCAAGTGATCCTAAGGGACTTCAGTTAAAATTGAACTCTACTACCTTTGACCTAGCCTAAAACTGACTAGCACTAGGTCAAATTAAATTGTACCACATTGCTGAAAATTGAAAATTTCTTATGCAACCTTTAAATTTCTTTAGTTTATGAAGTCATTTGCTGAGCAGTCCTTACCTTTGAAAACTGCTGACTTCCTCTTCTGTCTGCTTTTCCCAGCTTTAAGAGTGATATTATGACCTGTTACATTAATTATGTACTTTCTAACTGGATAATACTAGCAAAAAAACACAAATCTGTTTAAGCTCAGTCTTATGTAGCTACACACTCAGTTGCACTGCAATGCTGACATGACATGGATGAGAAGGAAAAAAGAATGTGTATAGAATGTGCAAGTAGGGCCTTAGCTGAAAGCAACAACAGGCTGCAGTACAAAAAATGAACTTGCTTGACTTTATAATGTAGGAAACTGATAATCAAAGGTGCTTCAACACCCCACTTTAACCCATGTATGTAAACCAGAAATACCCCAAAAGCTTGCCTCTTTAAAAACATGAGCCCTAGGATTTTCTTTTTAAAATTTCTGTGTGGAAAAATACATTGAGGCCAGATATAACCTTGGAATAAGAATTTTGAAATACATCAAGTCTCTTTCCCCATTACCAAGTCAGAAAGAGAGCTTAAAAACCCCAAAGACTGACTTTTCTACTTCCCATCTAATCACATCTAGAAATTGGAGAGTACATGGTGTCCTTTAAGTGATGAGTCTGTCGACGCTGATGGTATCAAACTTGTTCTTAAAATTCATAACTATAACAACACTGCAAAAATGAAGTCCTACAGTATTACTTCACTTTAATAATAGTAGCACCAGGTGACCACCTCACTGTGTGTGACTCACTCAGCATACATTTGACTGGTTGTGTTTTAATAAGAGACTGGTCCTAGTACAGGGAACTCCAGGAATAGGATTTCAATACGTACATGTATTTTATTTTGTCAAAGGTTTATTTTTTTAACTAACCTCTTTATTACAAGAATAAAGATATTTCTTTTTCCTAGGTGGACACACACATTCATGCAGCTGCATGCATGTCTCAGAAACACCTGCTCACCTTCATCCAGACAACTTATAAGAATGATGCAGACCGAGTAGTTTTGGAAAAGGATGGACACAAAATGACTCTCAAACAGGTTTTTCAGCACCTCAACAAGGACCCCTATGATCTTACTGTGGACTCTCTAGATGTACATGCTGTAAGAAATATTTTTCTGTATGCAGATGTTACCAGTTTATTTTTCTGCCAAAGCAATATAGATAATTTCAGGTCTCAGCTTTCTGCTACTCCTTCACTCTTTCTCTCTACTTTGATTTATTAATTGTACTTTGCAATTCTTTAAATTTGCAGGGGAGACAAACATTCCACCGCTTTGACAAGTTCAATTCGAAATATAACCCAGTGGGAGCCAGTGAGCTTCGTGAAATCTTCTTGAAAACAGACAACCTCATTAATGGAGAGTATTTTGCTCGCATCATAAAGGTACCATGTCATATAGTCATTTATTTTAAGTAAGGACAGATGCAGAGAAGTTTAGCACACCCTGCCTCTCACTGTTTTTAGGAAGTGGCCCATGACCTGGAGGAGAGTAAGTATCAGCATGCAGAGCCACGCCTGTCCATCTATGGACGTTCTCCCGATGAGTGGGTTGATCTTTCTAAATGGTTTATTCTCCAAAAAGTGCACTCTCCAAACATGAGGTGGATGATTCAAGTACCCAGGATATAGTAAGTGTCACATCCCTAAAAAAAAACAGGCATCTAATTTAAACAGATTTTCTTAAACATAACACACGGTTTTATGTTGCAGTGATATTTTCAAGTCGAAGAATCTGGTACCCAATTTTGCCAAGATGCTGGAGAATATATTCCTTCCTCTGTTCGAGGCCACTGTTAACCCACAGAAGCACAAAGAAGTTCATGTTTTCCTCAAATATGTAAGATTCATTATACCATCATATGTCAGATCTCAAAAAAAATAATAGGCAAAATATTTTGATACATTTAGCAAACAAATATCTAATTTATGTCTTTGAATTAACACTTTTACCCCTATTTATATGTAGTAGAAAAACACATAACAGACTTCATTGTAGTTGCAAGCAGATACAAGTGTTTGGTATGCCCCTAAGTTTAGTCTGGTGTATTCAATGGATAATGAATAAAAAACATAGTAAAACACAGCTGCAATATTATAAAGACATATATAAAATGTCCTCATAGAAGAAGTTATAATTGTTGACAGATATTTTAATGATTGAAACATCCCTATTGTAATGGTGTTTTCTTTCTTAAATATATCAAGGAGTCGATTGATAAGATCTTTGGCTGTCAATGACACAATCCCAGTAAAAATGGGAAATATCAAAAGTTCATTTTAATGAAAATGACCAAAAAAATAAAGTGAAAAAAGTTCCTAATCCTTTTCTTTGTGAATATAGGTGTCTGGCTTTGACAGCGTGGATGATGAATCCAAACACAGTGATCACATGTTCTCCTTCAGAAGCCCAAAGCCAGAACAGTGGACTTCAGATGAAAACCCTCCCTACATCTACTACCTCTTCCACATGTATGCAAACATCATGGTCCTCAACAACCTCAGAAAGTAAGTGTCATGTTCCAGACAGACCACAATAGTAGAAGCACGCAGACTGAATTTGCTTAAACCTTACTGAGTAGCAGGTGAGACATTCAAAACAAAGGGAAATTTGAGCTCAGTATTCAAAATACAGGCTATGACTTTTGGAAAACTTTGTGCACAAAGACACTCTAGGAGAGGCATGAGTGATGATCTATAGCCTAAACAGAAAAGGTTCATGAGGTGAGTGAGCAGGTCGGGTAAGGGGATGACTGGCAGAAAGCAGGCCAAGTACCAGTGGCCAGGTCTGTAATAACAGCATAGTCAGAAAAAAAGACAGATATTCAATTCAGTTTTATTTATATAGCGCCAATTCACAACAAAAGTCGCCTCGAGGCGCTTCACACTGTATTACGAATGACTTTGTGACAGTAAGAGCTAATGCTTCATCCTTTTTAAAACAATTACTTGAGTTAAAGAAGGCCTTTGCCGTGAGATTGATGTAGGGCATTTTAGGACTTAATTTCATGATTAAATAGCACTTTTTTTTTTTTTTTGGAAAATATAGCTGTATTTATTAAACATATCCTACCTTTCCTTTCAAAGTACTCAAAACTGGAGGGCTTTTCACATTCAGGCAAAGTAGCAGGTAAAGGAATATTCATCAGGTGCATTACAGGCTCCAGAAACTTCTAAAAATTAAATATCATTCATCAGCATCAGTCATATGGCCTTTTCTTTAAAAGCAAAGACTTCTGTAATATGTACCTGTTTTGGAGCAGTAACAGGTGATTCAATATTTTTCATTCCAGGATCTTTTACTGGTTGAGCTCTTTCTACCAGCTTGAGTTTTTTAGGAGTTTTCTTCACTCCAGATCGCTCTTTTCCCTTGAAAACATTCATATCATAGTTCAAGTAGGATTCAAAAGACATAGAGGGCTCCTCTAGATCACTGTCACTCTCTTTGTTGTTGTGCTTTATTTTGGCCTTTTTGTGTTCTCAAATAGCACTTTTTGTCAATTTGTATGATTCTCAGGGGAAAAAAGTGACTGATAAATCACATGAAAATAAGTTCTGAACTATTCAAGACTTAAAGTTGCTTGGAGAACATTTCAGTGTGTAGTGCAGTGTTCTCACTTAGTGGTTTATTATATCCTTTTGTTTCCTATATAGAGAGCGTGGACTGAACACCTTCCAGTTCCGTCCCCATTGTGGAGAAGCTGGATCACTCACTCATCTGGTCTGTGCCTTTCTCACTGCTGACAACATCTCACATGGACTCAACCTGAAGAAGGTAGTTATTGTTACACCACAAAATAAGCAAGCTGGTACACACTAGCTTCAGCCTTTATTTGTGGAATTTGCATGCTCTTCCTGTGCCTGTGTGGGTTCTCTTTGGATACGCCAACCATCTCCCACAGTCCAGAGAGATGCATTTTAGCTTAATTGGTGATATGCCCCTGCAAACTGAACTGGATAAGTGGAAGGAAATGGACTGATGTGCTGTCTGAGGAATCCATTCAGTTCAAAGTGTAATCCTTCTGAGAGAAAGACAAAAATGTGGAACTTTCTGCTGTTCTTTATCTTTGTTTTGATGACTTAACTTCAGACCAAGTAACATAATCAGCAAATTGGCTGTTGTCAATTCTTTACTATATATCAGTTTCTGTGGGTTGTCTTTCCCAATGTTTACATGCTATCACTGCTGGGTTTCATCACACAACTGAAAATGTAAGAACTTTCATTGAGAGAGGAAATCTGACATTTTTAATTTCTTGGATGGGACTGGGTGTTGCCAGTAGTAAAGTAGTTGCCAGAAACAGTGGTTACACTGATATTGGTCCACAATTTAAACTGTGAAGAATTATATATTGTCATTGTGGTATGAAGAAGGACTCCTTAACATTACTGTATTTCATTGTATCAAAGCCTCAACATTTTGGATAAAGGTCTACTTGGACATACATGAACACAGTATATATGTGTATTTTATCTTCCACAACCATCAGCAATATTTATTTTCTCAATATTCCCATAGAGTCCGGTGCTGCAGTACCTGTACTACCTGGCCCAGGTGCCAATTGCAATGTCTCCACTCAGCAACAACAGCCTGTTCCTGGAATACTCCAAAAACCCTCTGAAAGAGTTCCTGCACAAAGGTCTGTGTGTGTCCTTGTCCACAGATGATCCCATGCAGTTCCACTACACCAAGGTAAAACTATATAGGAAACTCTGTTTTCAGGTTGTCCTTTAGTATGTCAGAATCATTGCTTAACCTACCACTACAGTGTGGTTAATATAGATTTAGTTGTGTAGCGTAAATAAAACCTATCCACCTATAGGAACCACTGATGGAGGAGTATGCTATAGCAGCTCAGTTGTGGAAGTTCAGCACCTGTGATGTGTGTGAAATAGCCAGGAACAGTGTGCTGCAAAGTGGGTTTTCCCACCAGGTATGGTCACATCTGTCACTTTTAAAAATAAATTCTCTCATGGTGGGGACTAGTCAGTTTACATAAAATCTAATAACTCTTTCTCATTATGATTCCCTTTTCAAGGATAAGGTGCACTTCTTAGGAGTTAACTATCTGAAAGATGGTCCTGAAGGGAACGACATCCGTCGGACCAATGTTGCCCAGATCCGCATGGCCTACAGATACGAGACGCTGTGCAATGAGCTCAGCTTCATTGTTGATGCAGTGAAGTCTGAAGCTATGAATTCTCACTAAGTAAAGGGGAACTCACTGAATAGAATCTAAGCATGATGTTGTCTAAGATATCACCTTTTACATTTATTTTGAAAAGTGCCACTGTATGATTGCGATGGAACAAAAATGTAATAAAGTGTAACTAAAAGAACAATACTTAACTGGTTGCAAGCTCATAACAGATGAATTTGGTAAAATGCTTGGATGACAGATGACACACACCTCAGCAAACCTTATATATATGTATACACACACATTTGTACCTTAAACTCTATTTTGTGAGGGGTCACAGAAGCTTTTCATAGAAAATCCTTATTTACTGTGTACACTGCATATCAGACACCAGAACACTTAAGGTCGAGAGAGAACAGAGCTTTAAACAGCTTTTGTAAATGGAAGTTTCCATGACTTTTGAAAAGGCAGTCTTATATTGAAATATATTAACAATAACCAAGATTGGAATAATGCAGCTATAAGACCTGGGCAACAGTGGTTATTCACTGTCTGAAACAAACGCTGAAACTTCAAAATAATTTTTATTAAAAAATGTGGCCCTCTAGTGGCTAAACTGCACCATTTAATAACATAGGTAAAATAAAATAATGAACACATACAAAAATCACTTTTGGGACATTCTGTTTGACACAAATCAAGGATTAAAAAAATCCTTGGAATTATTTAATGATTTTCCTTAACATTTATCGAGTATTGTACCCCACTTCTGACTTCTCATCTTCCTGAACAGTTTTCTTTGTTTCTGTAATGGTTTTTACGCACGTCCACTCTTCTGTCTGGATATTCTCTTGCTGCTGCTTTATGTCCGACTTCGGAGAGCAACGCTTTCTGCTTTTCACAGAAGGAGAGGAAAAATTAATAGAACTAACATGCACCAAGAAAAATAGTTTCATGTAACTTGCTTTGCATCAACAGTCTACTAAAGCTCAAGGTCAGCTTCAGTGAGTAAAGGTATTAGGTGTATATACCACTCACTCCTGGTTTATACGCTTGACACACAGGTTCCATAAAGCAACAGTAACACATCTTTCTTTTAACCTCAGCATTATATTTTATATATTATAATGAAAAGCACTCACATTTTTAAGTATACAAGGACGATTATTATAATAAGAAGAAGGGCACAGGTGCAGATGATGAGTATTGCCTTTCCTAAAGTATAAAAACACAGAAAGGAAAAACACATTGACCATTACAAACAAATGTTTACAAGTACTATGAATTAAGAGGCCATGTATTACTTGTGCTGTATTTTTCAACATCAAATGAATATAACAAAAAGTTCAGATTAAGAGTCCCATACCTCCAGTAAAGCCTTGTGAGCTGCTGACAGAATGGGCTGGTTGCAATTCATTGTCGAGAGTTTTATGAGTTGAGGAGGAAGATGTAGCGTGTACTGTTGAGGTGGAGTGTGTGTGACTCAGGACATATGTGCTACTCAAAGGGCTTTCAGTTATTGTATCCCACAGTTTTCTTGCTGCATCTGTGCATGTGCAAAGATTAGATTATAGTTATTCAGTATAAAAAGCATGCCATTTGATAAATATGTTAGTATGTCTTTTGTTTTGTACTTTGGTACTGACTTCTGCTTTAAATTATGATTACAGGAAAATATTAGGGGTTTCATTCACACTAATCTGAGTTAATATATTCTTATTTATATCAACTTTAAAGAATAAAACAGAGTATTAAAGAACACCATGCATATAGTATAAAGTGCAAATGCAAAGTTTCTCACCTGATTCATTGAAGCAAAATACGTCAAACTTTTTATCTACACTGGCTCGCCATGGCACCAAGCCAGTCTTGTTTTGGCCACAACTGGCAAGTGGCTGGATGCGGGGAATGACTGCGAAATGTTCATCAATCCATCCAAACCTAAAAAACATAACATTAGATGCTTTTCATTGCATTCCTGAGGTTATACTGAGGTGATATTTTGTCTCTGTTCTCACCTGCATGTTTCTAAACCTCTAGACAGAGCTTTCTCTACTTGTGCTTTTGAGGCAAGGGTCAGTCCAAGGGACAAACAGAGCCTACGAGCTTCGGTGGCATTGAAGGCATACTGAGACTGGTTCTGTTGATTTAAAGAGCTAACCTGGAGTACTCCTGCAACGCTTGGATTGTCAGCTGGGAAAACTGAAAAAAGCATATCAAACAATTTATAGTTATTTTAATATGATGATACAATAAATTCCACTGTCGTCATATGCGTAGTGATATATTTCTTCACAACAGTGATATCACCTGGAATACTTACCTCTGATGCGTCTGTTTTCAATCATTTGAACAGGGAAGGCTGAAGTAACAGACAGCACTGCTGGGATGCAAAGCCAGATGATATTCATGACTGGTCAGAGTAAAGACAAGTTAATGCTGTGTATGACCGGTGTTGCTGGGTTTATGAATCTCTAAGCCAAAAGGCATGGTTAAATAGAGGTGATTCTGTTCTCTGGAGTGTGTGTCATTGATAGAGAGTAACGGAAAAGGAAGAAGGAAGTACTGCACACAGGTCAGATCAAGAGCCATCATATGTTCTGGGAGTAGGGCCCAGCAGAGAAAGAGGTGATTATGTCAAAAAGCCAAATCTGCAGAAATTCAATGGAAGGGAAAAAACAGCTGATGTCTTCTTGCTGTTTTTAATGTGAAATGTTTGATTTGCATATATGAGATATACATACATTAGGAATACAGAGCGTAACACTGGGAGCAGAGTTAAAAAAGGTTTATGAAAAAAATCATATAATACCTGTGAACATATTTTCACTGTTCTTAGCATCTTACAGGGCACTCTGTTCTAATGATTTCCTCCCATGGGGCATTACTCAGTCATGTATGTGCTTTTTATCTCTGTTCTGTTCTGATGAGCCTTTGGCACACGACATCCCATTTCCACAAAAACACTTTTCCACAAATCCTGACGGCAGGAAATGACGCAGAACCTGCTGACGAAGATGCAGCAGTGTTTTTGTCAGCTGTGAGGTTAGAGTGAGGTGACAATCTGGTGCTTGGGATAGTGACAATATATTCACCTTGCATATATATTTTACCTCTCTAAGGGCAGGATTTGTATGTTCTTGGGGCCATATTGTAGAGTTAAACTAACACGAGATAATTAAACTACTCCATTCAGAACACAATGGAATTCCCTAATAGGCCTTGATGAAAAAATTTAGACCTTTTCACAGGATAATTTTTGAATGAAGATAATCCTCGTGCTATAAAATATCAAAAGTTGGCCTGTCTGGTTGAAGTCTCAAGTTCAGTAAATTATAACTGTGACAGAAAGGCCAGTGACAGCCCTGAAGTCAAAGCAGCTAAATGGAATTTAGCCAGCCTTAACTTTATATTACGCCCTGTAGCTGTACATGGCAAAATATCATTAAGGCGGCACCGAATTTGTAGGAATAATGCAACATTTTTAAAATTTTCAAATGCCTTTGTTGGAGACTTTCAATTAACCAGCAACCTCCAAAAAATGAAATCCATGTAGAAGTGCCAAAAACTGCATGTTCTCACTTGAGGCAGGCTTCAAAAGCAGTGAGAGTACGACTCTCTTGTTGAAATGCCTGGAACAAAACAATGATTTTGGTTCCTTCACCATTTCTTTCTTTATGACAGCTCTACTGAGGGTTTAAAATACTCATTTAAATTGTATCATGGTTTAAAAATATATTAGGGACCTAGCTGTTTGTAATGAAGGGTGGAAACCACATAGACTGTAACATATTTTTGGCTTCTAGGCTTTACCTCCAATAACCCAGCCACAGGGGCCCACAAGCCAGTGCACTCCTAGTTCCAGTCCCAAGCACAGGTAAATGGGGAGGGTTGCATCAGGAAGGGCATCCGCCCTAAAATCTTTTTCATAATATAACTTCATACCGGATCAGTTGAGGCCTGGGTTAACAACAACTGCCTCCGGTGCTGTTAGCCAACAGGGTGCCAGTGGAAACCATGCTACTGCTGGCCAAGGACCAAGGAGGGGGAGAGGGAGAAAGCGTTAGGAGGCAGAGAGAGAGAAGGAAAGGTAGGATGGTGGAGGTGAGAGTAGGGACTATGACTGATAAAGGGAGAGAGCTGGCTGATATGATGGAGAGAAGGAAGGTAGATATATTGTGTGTGCAAGAAACCAGGTGGAAAGGAAGCAAGGTCAGGAGCGTCGGAGGTGGATTCAAACTGTTCTACCATGATGTAGATAGGAAGAGAAATGGAGTAGGGGTAATCTTGAAGGAAGAGTATGTGAAGAGTGTTCTGGAGGTGAAGAGAGTGTCAGACAGAATGATGACTTTGAAGCTGGAAACTGAAGGTGTGATGCT
>VUQH01075213.1:0-20399 GCA_015106775.1 Etroplus canarensis
TTCAACACAGCCTGAACCCTCTTAGCCAAGCTTTCTGTCATTTCTTTAAGTCGTCTTCAGGAATAGTTCTTCAGGCTTCTTGAAGGACATTCCAAAGCTCTTATTTGGATGTTGGCTGCCTTTTGTTACATTCTCTATGAAAATGAACACACGCTGCTTCAGTCATGTAGAGGTCTAGATCTGTGGCCACTGATTTTTAGTGCAGTTCTTGTGTGATTTGGTATACCTCAGCTTTTTCTCTCTGTTTCCCTTCCTGATGAATGGCTTCTTGACAGCCACCCTTACATCAAGACTAATCCTGATGATTCTCTGGAACACAGTAGATGGATCAACTGAAGGGCCAGATGCATTTCTCTGGTCCTGTTTCAAATCTTTGCTGGAAACTTTTCCCTTGTTCTTAAGATGCTGTTCATCTGCTGCAGATATTTTTTTAGGCCTGTCATTTGTTTTGTCCTCCACTTGTCCAGTTTCCTCAGAGTTTTTTAAGGACACACTGCACACTATACTGAGATTTCCCAGTTAATAGCTCTTGGGGAATAACCTTGGTACAAAAACACCTATTGTTGGCTGTCAAATTAAAAATAGTTCATTGCTAAATTGCCTGCTTTGTGTAGACACAACACTTCATCCCCTGTGTTTGGTGCCTTTTTATGTTTGAATGATTCATAGGTTAGTGTTAAGTGGCTTAATAATCAAAAACTTCTTCTCCTCCTTGTCTGCTGCTCCTGTCACCACAGCGGATCATCTGCCTCCACCTCACCCCATCCCTCACATCTTTCTTCTGTCACGCTGCATGTCCTCCTTCAATACATCCATCAATCTTCTCTGTGGTCTTCCTCTTCTCCTCCCGCCTGGCAGCTCCATCTTCAACATCCTTTGTCCAATATATCCACTATCCCTCCTTTGCACATGTCCAAACCATCTCAGCCTTGCTTCTCTGATTCTGTCTCCAAACTTCTCAGCATGAGCTGTCCCTCTGTTGTACTCATTTCTAATCCTGTCCATCCTGGTCACTGGCAGTGAAAATCTCAGCATCTGCAATTCTGCCACCTCCTGTCTTTTTATCAGTGCCACCATCGTCATACATCATAGCAGGTCTCACTGCTGTCTTGTCAACCTTCCCTTTCATTCTTGCAGCTGTCATTATGGCATTATGCATCTTTGTAACAAGCAAAGAAAACCCATTCTCTGAAAATAGTCGGGTACAAGGACTGGACTGAAAACAAGTGAAAAAAGCAGCAAATGTCCAAACAAACACTTTGAGAGAGCTTCAGAAAGCCTGGAGACCTACTGATCAGCACTGCTTTAAAAATTACATGAAAGTTTGGCTCCATGAAGCAGAATATTCCAAAAATGCTGCATTTGTTCTATTTCATTTATTTTAATTTCTTGCTTACACTGCTTTTTTCATAGCCATTTAGTGGGCTATGCACGTCTTAAGTGATGCCCTTACGTGCCAGAGAAATGTTATACGCTCCAAACTGATGATTGTACCTGTTATTGCACAGCTCACAGTGGTGAGTGAAGCACACGTTGGTGTGTTTTCGGTGTCTTTAGCTCAGTAAAAGTAAGACCTTTTATCACTTTTCCAAACCCACCTTGAGTGCCTGAACTTGGATGTTTTATGCCTTTTTCAGGTCTTAATCCTTCCTTTATACGTTTTGCCATCACTTCCTTTGACGAGCCCCAGTGGTTTGAGGGGCATCTGCAGTGCTCCTGTTGTTCATTTTTAATTTTAATAATTATTCATAGTGTTTTATTGCTTCAGCAAACTAACTCTGATGTCTGTGCTGATAGACGTGTCACGTTAAACAAAACTGCACATCTTTGAAGGCAATTTCAGTGCAGCTGAAAATGATTTATCAGACCATAGCCAACCTAATGATGCTTTGTTGATCCACCTCCAGTCGGCCATTTTTTTTTTCCTGAGCGCCTTGTGACTGAGAAATTGGCTTCACTTAAAAGAGGCTCTTTTGAGATCAGGAGGTCTTTTACAATTTTACTCAGAGTTAGAATGCAGGTCAAGTCTGCAGTATCCTGCAGTGTGACCAGTACTTGCTGCTCCTCCAGCTGCTGTAACCTTGCATTAGCTGCACCTGAGTGTTCACTTGCATTCAAAATCACCACAGCAACCCTGCTGTGGACCTGTCTGTCGACTCTAAAGCTGAGTAGTTACACAGCTGCAGTTTTCTCCTAGAGATTAGCAAATGCCACCCGACTGGCAAAAGTAGCTCGCTTTCTCGTCCGGCGTCAATTCCTCCGGTCCCTCCTGTCTTCAATAAATAGGCCTCCGCTGTAGGTGAGGATGATGCTGTGAGACACTGAAATGGAGAGGAGAAACATAAAACTGACTAACTGATTTATTTCATTTTAAAGGGAAGACAAGAGGAGCCTTCTCTTTGCCCAAAGGAGCCCGAAATGTGTTTGTAAATGAAACAGAGGATTCTCGAAATGTACTTGGTGAGTCATGGTAGGTTTGTAAGTGGTTGACATCCCCGACAGGCAACTTTGCTGGTCTGTAGTTTGAAAAAGCTCTTCTTCGTCCCGTATTGAAACATGGCTGAAGGCTCTTTTCATTCACATCCTGTTTGCACAGAACCAGCATGAACAGAAATGAAAGAAGAGGCAGAGACTTTCTCATTCGATAGCAAAATACATAGCTGTGAATGAACCTTCAGGGCCTGTTTCAATATAACTTTAACTTTGCAGGCGAGGAGGAAAGCCGACAAAGCATTTTCTTTTTTCTTTAACTTCTTCAAACATCCTTGTAGAGCAAAGTGAAGAAACCGGGATGCCATCCTCTGCAAACCAAAAGTTTATCCTTGTATCTGCTTAATTGTACCGTTTCTGTCTCATCTGTCCTAACCCCCATCCTGCTTCTGCTGCTGACGCTACAAACTCGGCAAAGGCTACCTTAAGATGTTTCACATTCCTCCTGGAGCTAGGCATGTGATCATCCAAGAACATGAGGCGTCCCCTCAAATTCTTGGTAAGTGTGACTTCCTCAGATGAACACATGTGTGAAATCAGGAATTAGCTCATCGCCATCCTCCTCATGTTTTCTTGGAAGACTGACAGGAGCATATTGTCTGAAATCATAGAATTTGCATAATTCATTTCTTGTCACCTCCTGGGTGACAAAATGAATCCTCTTACTTGCATGTGTTATTAATGGACCTCTTAGAGAGTCAGCTAGGTGAGTGGATTGGCTACTTTTTCTTTATTACGTTTTTCTACATTTAGTTAAATTCAGTCCCAACTAAAGACATCATGGTTGAATAATAGACAGAATGGGTCAATATTAAATATGTTTGTTCATAACTTGTTACTATAACCTCCACAATATTGTTCTTAGAGCATTTTGAGCACAGCTAGACACCACAGACATGTAATGGTTGTTATTATGAGGTTTGATTAAAAAGTTCAGTGACTTTGGCCATATGAATAAAAAACATATCTGATTTATATTTGGGTGATACCCCCTTCAACCTTCTCTCGACTGCTTTCTGTCCAGTTGCTCTTTTTAAATTGCTCCCGGGAAATTCTATTGTGACTGCTTGCAAATGTGTCTGTGATTTCCATGGAGATCTAACTTGTGCAAACTTGCGACCCAACTTTCATGTCGGGGATCTTCTCTGGTGATGAGAACCTAGAGAAACAATAGCACATTTCAGTTAAAGAGTCCATTTTCTAAGCCTGAAGGTGGGGCATCAGGTCAGGAGTGTGGCCAAAACCATGCCGTTCTTTTTCTTTTTATGCCTCCGATGTGGAGGCACTGTTTCCGGGTTGTCCATCCATCCACCTTTGCGTTCGTTCGTCTAGAACAAATCTTGTTACCACTTACAGGAGCTGACTCGTTTGCTGGATCTTTACTAAACTTCATGTACTTAAATACTATGATGGGTGGAAGAACTCATAGCATTTTTGAGGATATGGGCTCAAAGAGCAAGGTCACATGAGGTTGTAAATAAAAATATCATCACCACCTTAGTAGCTGACTGGCCTGCTAGATCATTGTCAATACTTTGAAGGTTTATCGCCATGATAGGTAGAAGAATTGACAACATTTCTGAAGACAGGGCATCTATCCATCCATGCATTCGTCTATCTATTCGTTGCAAAGTTTACCACTTACAGGAGCTGACTTGTTTGCTGGATCTTTACTAAACTCATGTACTTAATTACTATGATGGATGGAAGAACTCATAGCATTTTTGAGGACGTCATATGAGGTTGTAAAGGAAAATATTGTTGCCACCTTAGGAGCTGACTGGCCTGCTAGATCATTGCCAATACTTTGATGGTTAATTGCCATGATGGGTAGAAGAACTGACAACATGTCTGAGGACGGCGCATCTATCTATCCATGCATTTGTCCATCTACTCCTTGCAAGGTTTACCACTTACAGGAGCTGACTTGTTTGCTGGATCCTTCCCAAACATTGTGTGGTTAATACCAGTGATGGGTAGAACAGTTGATAAGGTCAGGGTCACACAGGGTCAGATTTAATACTGGAATACTGGCTGAGTTCTAGGCATTTGTCCTTTTTTGATACTCGCCATGAATTTGTATCCTAGGTTAAAACTGTCAACCCAGAGCTCCACTGCAACTCTGTCAAGGCTCTCAAAAGAGAAGCTCATCACCCAGTATAGTCGACAGGTTTTACTCCCCAAACTAAAATTGAACTGAAAGGGTCCTTGTTTTGGCACACCCTAGGAGATCCAGCATGCATTATAGATACACATATGCAAGTGTTAAGAATGTAACAACCGGGGAACTTTCTGAAAACAGCAGCTGCACAGAAAGTAGTGGGAAAGTTTACGATTCCACATCATATAACCCTTTTAAGATGCATCCCTCAGTCGGTGAACTCAGAGTGTAGTGTAGTAGCTGCACATTCATTACAAATTGGAGGGTACAGACATCCCCACAGAGCCTCACATAGACCCTCTGATTAAATATATGTCACTCATGCCTGCTCTCGTATTCTGAAAGTCTGGAGAACTATTACACAGCAAAGCAAAAACGTGGCAAGCAAGTCTGGCTCTTTAGAAGCAACACATAAAAAAATGGATCAGGAAACCAGAAATAGTATTTTTCTTGTAAATAAAAACTGTTCTATAAGGAGGAGTGTCCTGAGGAAGGAAGGATTTATTTATCATCTGCCAGGTGATAAAGGGCAGCATCCATCTCCTCAGCCAGAGGTGATATGTTTCTCAAAGACAAACTAACATTTCCACTTGAAATTGTATCTGAATTTTCTGACAGCTGGGAGAGGAGACAAAAAGAATGTAGACTAGCACAAAGAAAACTAACTAAACTTATGCATGACATAGACAGGTGGTCAAATTAAGAGTCATGGCATAGGTCGTGTTATTTTACTTAAAACTTCAAAGCAACAAGCATGTAGCAAATTACTTTAAGAAGAGGAATTACAGAGGGAAAAAACACAATGAGATGCAAATGTTTAAAAATATAATGATTGATATTTGTACATTTTGTATTTGAAGACTTAAAATGCACAAAGCCCAGTCAGCTTTAGAACTTCTCTCTCAGGATTTGTCAGGGCCTGTCTTAGCGAGATTTAATTCTGCAATAAACATGACAGAAGATCCATCAAACGAGGCTGTCTAGGCATCTCCTGTTGCTTCATCTAAACTCAGTGTTCCAGTGATTGCGTGTTTATAAAATGTATTAAATATTCCCAAGTGTTTTCTTTTTAAGTAAAAAACAGGGAAAAAAGACCCCAAACTGTGCCTGCAAAGCCTTTTGTTCCTGCATGGGACAGAAAACGGTTCATTATAAAAACCGCACTTATAAAAACAAGGTGATGAGCTGTTTTGCTCAAAAACAAGGTTTGACTTAATGACACAATGCCACCAGTGGATTTTTCCCCCTGTGGCTAATTAATCCTTAGTGGATTAATTTGTAAATACACTCTCTGGACAAAAGTATCGAATCAGTTAGAGGAGCTTTTATGACATCACACACTAAATCCATTGGTGTTAATATGGTTAGGGCTAGAGTCCTATTACAATATAAGTTATGCTCAATGCTTTTTATCTCATGGTGTGTTTTATGATCTGGTTTGTTATTTATGATTGTCACCATTGGCACTGTTTTCATTGGGGTTATTTAATTGTGGAGGCGATTACGTGTGGATCACATGAGTCCAAAACAAATTTCCTCACATAATAATAAAGTGTGATTTATTTGATTGATTGATTGATTGATTGATTGATTGATTGATTTAACTTTACATAGTCTGCCACTTAGTGAGTTGCTGTGGATCATAAGCACTTCCACTTTGCAAAAATCCCACTTACAGTTTATGGTGGACTATCTAGAATGGAAGAACTTTCACAAACTGACTTGTTGCACCACACTAGAATCCAGTGAGCTCTTTAGCGCTTTCACTAATGTTTGTAAAGGCAGACTGTGTGGCTAGCTGCTGGATTTTATACACCTGTGGCAATGGGACTGAATGAAACACCTGAATTCAATGAATATGAGAAGTGACCCAATACGTTTGTCCATAAAGTGTTTCATGCTAAAACTAAGAGCCTAAAGCTCCACAGAATAGAAAAAATCTCAAGAGCAATTCCTTATTAATGCTAAATATACTGAAGAACTTATAGGTAATAACTGAAGAGTTGTATCCATTTTAGAAATACTCATATAATCTACTAAAGCTGAAGTTTTTTTGTTGTGAAGACCTGCAATTATAATTTATGTCCCGTATCGTAAATGCAAGTCTAGCAAATAGAAATTGGCAGAAAACATGTATTTGGCAGCTTCGTGCCAATAGGGCATCAAGTGTGATTGCAAGTGTGTTTTATTCTAATGGGAGAAGAAAAAGAAAAGAAACAGTATGAAAACAGACACTATATTAGGAGTAGTAGTAGCAGTATTTGTCTGCTTTAGTTTTATGAGCAGCATCCATCCTTCATGCCACTGTCATTATCTGTGAAATGACACGTGCTGATGGATCTCTGAAGCCTTTCTGACCTGCTTGCAGTTGACTTACCATTCTCCTGGTAATTCTACCTTACTGTCATTGTCTAGAAGCACCCAAATAATTCAAATGAATTTATTTATAGCGCATTTGGATTGGGGAACTTAGAAGAGAAGCAGTTTTGTTTTCGTTGTTGTTTCTAAGGGTCTCATCTGTCTCGGCCTTTTTCTCTGGTTCACCTGCTGCACTTGCACCAATAAAACACCACAGTCTACTATCTCATATGGAAGGATCTGAGAACTTGGTGTTTTCAAAAAACCTCTAATTTAAATTAAGATTATGTTGCAAATGAATTCCAAAAACCTATTTCACATACGCACTTTGAAGATCTGCAGAACATTTTTTAAGAAATGATGGTAATACTGGTGCATTTAGAACAAAATAGCACTTATGAGAACTGCAGGGACTACTTTTCCTATTTTAACAGGGATTAAGGTTGATGAGTGATTAGCCTGCATTTTTAAAAACTATATAGCCCATGAGTGCTCTGGTGGATCATCTTAAATGATTTTAAACAGCATAAAGTAAAACTTACCTACCAGAGAAAATGATCTGCAGCACTTGTGGGTCATTTTTACATCATTTAATAGTATCACATTTTCCCCACTGGATGCACTTAAATGCTTCCAGTATCTGATTAACATGCACATTACAGTGATTCAGGCATCCTTCCTTTCCAAACGTGTGCAGAGGTCAGGAGGTATTCTGCAAATCACTCTTTTGAACGGTTCGTTTTCTTTCTCCGTGATTAATTCATGAGTCTTGTGGTTGATCAAGTGAAGATATTTCAAGTTTTGTCAGCAGCTCATAACAAGTGACTGATTACAGCGATCAAGAACCAGGCGACGGGGCATTACATCCTCAACGGGAAAGGAGAGGAGGTCAAGTCCAGAAGCTTCATTGACTTGGGCGTTGAGTGGCACTACATCATCGAGGACGACGTGGAGACGCTGCAGACTGATGGACCCCTGCATGACCCTGTGGTGGTTCTGGTAATAACACTTCCTTATCTATCACCCTCATATATGAATTAATCTAAAAGCTATTTGCTTGATAATGAGCATTAAAACAGGTCAGCCCTCCTGTTTAAGCCTTCCAATCCCAACCCAACCCCCCCAAACTCTTTTATCATTTGTTTTTCGTCTTTGTACTTAATGAGACTCATTAGTGTCATTGAAATGCATCATATAAGAATCTCTCTTAAAGATACTGTATATGTCACTTATAGGTTAAAAACTTGTTACTCATAGGTTATGGATACGTTTTGGGTCAACTTATGCATAAAGAACCTGCAACATATGGCCCGTGTATGCAGGACGTATGAGCCATGTGCTGGCATACGTCGGAAATTTTGTGCATGCTCAAGATTTTCCAGCGACTTCACTGATTTATACAGGCGTACTTCAGCGAGCTCATAACTTATACAAAACTTACCAATAACTTAATCGACGTATGCCAGCGTATTTGCAGATTTTTTCATACGTGGGCATATGCTTGTTAAACCGTCAAGGTGTGATAGAGGCTTTACCGGCCCCAACATAAAACATCCTGTCTGAGATTAATCAGGGACCTAAATACAAGGTCAAATACACAGACACACACTCAATGATCATTACTGAAAGCATAATTCAAAATATAATTTTTACAGCAGTAACGCATGAAGTTGCTCAGTTCCTACATCTGTTCATCACTACGCACTGTATATGTGCAACGATTTACACGGGGAGGTGAAGCACAATGAAACCAAGAGTGCAGAGGAGAGACACTGGTGTGACCATAAAACATAGTGACAGTGAATTGAAATGAAACGAGTTAACAGATTCATTCAGTCATTTTTAGCACAATCGGGCTGAATGACTGATGGCCTTTATCCCTCCTCCTCCAGTGTTTTTTTTAGTGAAACTTAAACACACCGATCACCTAATGGGTCTTCACCCAACTTATGCTCAAGATCCAGATCAAGGTCATATTTAGCACTTTACGGGCATTGTACGGGAATCATTACTCCTCCTAGAGCAGGAGTTAACGCCCTTTACCGTCAAAAGAGCAATTTTTGAGCAAATTTTGACCCCAATATATAATTCTGTATGGTGCTGCAAAACATATATGGGCCCTTATAATGAAAGTGACACAGCATATTACATCTTAATTAACCTATCAACATTATTAATTGGGTAAAATCGTGTTAAAATCTTTTAACACAATGAACTGCTTTGCAGTGGACAACAGTTGTATTTTTGTTATAATACCATGTTTTTCTTGAAATTATGGAACCTAAACTGTCAAAATTGTTAACGTTCATCATTTTTATTACAAAACATCTGAACAATTGTAAGGTGGAGCTCCTATTTTACCACCTCCAAAGCACCCCCAGACAGTCACAGCGCCTCCACCATGCTTGCCTGGTGGTGTCAAGCACTGTTCTTGCATCTTTTCAGTTGTTCTCAGTCTCACAAATGTTCTTTTGTTTGATCCAAAGACCTCAAACTTGGACTCATCTGTCCACAACACCTTCTTCCAGTCTTCTAGTGTCCAGTGTCTCTGCAATGGTGTTTCTTTTTATTGGCCAGTCTGAGAGATGGCCTTTTCTCTGCAATTCTGTCAAGAAGTCTAGCATCCTGAAGTTGCCTCTTCACTTTTAATGCACTGGTGTGTGTGGTGGGTACTGTTTAGTGCAGCTGCCAGATGATGACCTGTGAGGCATCTGCATCTTCAACTACACACTCTCAGATATCTGTCTTCTTGCACAGTGGTACATCGGGGCCTCCCACTCTATTTTCTGTTCTTGTTTGAGCCAGTTTGTGCTGCTCTCTGAACGGAGCAGTTAACAGCACGGTAAGCTATTTTTTGTTTCTTCGCAATTTCTCGCATTGAATAGCGTTCTTTTCTAAGCACAACAAAGACTGGCAGGTCTCTAAAGCTTTTCTTTGGGTACAGTGGTTTTCAGCTGTACGACACAAATTTAAACAGTTGTCTAATGATCAATAAGCCTTATAAAATGACTGACTTGGCTTAGCAGCCATACCAGGAGATTGATGCAGAGAACTGTCAGTTGCTGATAACAGGCTTCTATGCAAACATGTAGATCATTCTTTAAAAATCATCTGATTCATTTAAAATGTTTGTGAAATGGATAAAATATTTTGTGAAATGGACAGAATTCTGTGTGAATGGCATGAAAATTAGTTTTCCTTTATAAACAATGAAATTTGCAGGTCACCCAAAACTTTTGAGTGATAATATATATGTAAAAAGTGCAATGTCACATAAACTCTCAAAGTTAAAACTGTAAAATAAGTTTATATAAATAAATACATGTAAAAATGAGAGATAGAAAAATGAAAATATATAGACATATGAAACAAGTGGAACATGCTTCATGTGGGCACTTTTCCATTTTCACAAGAAACGCTACTCCTAAGAGTATTAGTCTGGATTGTTATGTTAATAAAAGAAGTGTTTGCCTGTGGCCCTCTGCCATCTATACATAAATTCCATCATTAGGTTAACTTATGGCTCTTTATGGCCATACGTACTATGGCTCGTGTAGTCATGATACTCCTAAACTCAAACATTTATTTTGGTGGTGAACTAGATTTATTTTTCCTAGATATGACTGTTTGTGGGCCTGAGATGTGGTTTCTCATGGAACCTCTGCCCATCTTCACTTCTGAGAGACTCTTCCTCTTGCTCTTTTTATACCCATTCACATTACTGTTCTGTTGCCAGTTACCTGCATTAGTTGCAACATGTTTCTCCAGCTGTTTCTTTTTAGTAGCACTTACTTTTCCAGCCTCTTGTTGCCCTTTTCCCAACTTTTTTGACATGTGTTGCTGCCAGCAAATTCAGGATGAGCTAGAATTTTTCATGAAATAATAAAATGGCTCACTTTCAACAATTGATATGTTTTCTTTTGAGAAAAAAACATTGTTTTTTGATATTATTATTGCATTGTATTTTTATTTAGATTTGGCCCAGCATCCCAACCTTTTTTGGAACTGGGATTGTAAGTCAGTAAAATCCAAGTCCAAAAAACTTAACTTTATTATCAGTCCTTTTAAAACTTTGAATATAGTTCTGCCAAAATGAACTCATTTGCAACTCCTGTATTAACTGCATATATTAACCAAAGGGTGTGTAGACTATTTTCCATTCTCCTTTACAGGTATTGCCTGTGCTACAGCGTATAGCAAGGTAATATTGTTAATGTGAGTCACAACATTTTTCTTGGCGTAAGAGCTGATCTAAATGTAGCAATTGTTGTTTTGGGGTTGCTGCACCACTTCATTGTCATCCTCTCAAACTGTGTATTGCAGCAGTGCTAGCAGGTGCTTCATCATATTTAAAGTAGTCCTCCTCACAGCTGACAGGCACTTATCTCCCAGCATAATTTGCAATTCATTGTGATGTTGTTCTTGTCATTTTTTACCCACAAATTCAAAATAACGAGAAACTGCATAAATCTTTTCCTCGCAGTCATCTTGCTAGCCAAGCAGCAAATTCACACTGACACGAGTACACAGCTATGTGCCAAGAAACAACAGAACAGAAACTAAACACAAACTGCATCAGGGTTTGTTGTGTTTGTTTCGTGGGAACAAAGGAAAAGTGTAACTTAGAAGTGCAAAAATAGTGCTTTACTTTACAAAGTAGTCTTATATACTCTGTAGCTCGTAACTGACACTGGCACTGACAGCGGCGCCACTGAGAAGCACTTTAGAAAGGGACCTTTAATATACATATTTATAAAAGTTTGGAAAATCACATTTATGGTCTCATGCAATTGATTTCAAAACCAGCAGGAAAATCTTCCAGTTAAGTCAGATTTCTTGGATGAGCTCTCTGGACTTCTTAGAGACCTCTTAGAGATCAGTGAAAGTTCTCAAAGTTCACCAGTGAAGGAAAAGACTTGATTTCACACTCACTTTTTTTACTGGTAGCTGAATAGAACATGAAAGTATTTTTTCTTACCCGTGTCTCTGTGGCTATTTGTCCGATCGGCACGAAACAAAAAGTTAAAACTGATGGTGGGATCATATACCTTCATAGTGACATCATGTCATGTCTGCTACCATTTCCTTCTCCTGTTGTTATGGCCAAAATTGGTTAAAAAAAAAATCAGGGATTTTATAGAATCAAGTTTGCTGCTACATACGCTGGTTCTTAGTCAACCAATTTGTATTAAAAAAGGAAAAAATTATGGCATCTAGTGTCATGTCACGTGAAGTGGGTTTGGGTCAGGTCAGCATTCATGAAAAAATTGGGGCTTTTTAGAGTTTGCATGGCAGCTGCAGGGAGCTAATTGGTTTATTGACTATAGTTTTGAAGACTTGTGTTTGATAAATTGGCTGTTGTCATCTCTTTATTTACAAGCCAGTTATAACAATATTTGCAAAATAGGGTAGAGCTTGGCAATTGTCAGCTAAAACTGAAGCTAAATAGCTAACTTTGGTAGCAGAGTGCTTCCATTTACCATCAAAACAGTATGAAACTTGCTGCTGATCTTGCCTGTCAAAAACTAGGCTTTACACAGAGCAGAACAGCTGGCTCCTTGGAATGTGCCTTGAGGTGACTTTTGTTGTGAACTGGCACTATATAAATAAAACTGAATTCAATAGGCAGTACGGTGGCGTGGTGGTTAGCACTGTCGCCTCATAGCAAGAGGGTCTCTCTGGGTGCTCCGGCTTCCTCCCACAGTCCAAAGACATGCAAGGGGGTTAGGGTAATTGGCGATTCTAAATTGCCCATGGGTTTGATTATGAGCGTGAATGGTTGTCCGTCTCTCTGCGCTGGCTCTGCGACAGACTGGTGACCTATCCAAAGTGTACCCCGCCTTTCGCCTTATGACAGCTGGGATAGGCTCCAGCACCCCTCGTCACCCTGAATTGGATGAGCAAAAGAAGATGAGTGAATGAATTGAAGTGTCAAAAATTCATAACTTTACTCCCAGTACAAATTTAAGGGGAGAGTTATTTGTAATCTATTTTTTTTTTCGTATTTGTATCTGTAAAGTTGGTTATTTTAACATGGGCCTCTTTAGGGATCGAATCTCTTTTAAAGCAAGCCTCCAGTGGCCATTAGAAGAATGTAGTTTTTTGACATCTTGACTTAACGAGCAAGATTATTTAATGCATACCCTTTTTTGCCTCATTATCATCACTATAATGCATTTATTTCTTTATCGTCACCTCTTAGGCCCACAGAATTAAATACAGCAGATTAAGCAGTGTGGATGAATTAGTTTAAAAGATTTTCCTCATGAATACCAAAAGAAGAGCTTTACAAAACAACAATACAACAGTAATAACCTTCAGATGTGCTACCAGATGCTTCAGTTGTTATAGTGAAAGGGTAATGGATATCCTGCAGAATTTTTTACGTGCAGCTTGTGAGCAAGTAGAAATCATTTTAAACTCTGCTCACATAGGACCACAAAGAATGTGCTAACAATAAGCTTTATTGCATTCAGCTGGGTCACAATGTCCCCGTAAACATCTGCACTCACTAACAAGAGCAACATGTGTGCTAGTAAACATGAGTGATGCCTAAGCCGCAATAGAAGAACCGCAATATTTCACAGACTTGATGTATGTTTTTCATTCTGATGCCCAGCCTTTCTGTTTCCTCAGCTTACCATGGAGTTTACACCTGCTGATCAATCATCTGAAGCTCTTGTCATGAATCTTGTCATGGGCATTCTTTCTTTTTCTCTTTTGTTCTGAAGCATGCAAATATTCATCCATTCACCCTTACAAATGTTTTTGTATCTTTAATTATCCTCTCACAGAACTTTTTTTTAGCCTCATTGTATTTTTTACTTGCTCAGCAACTTCTGCACCCCACATACTGACAAATAGTTCCACCTCAGTCATCTCCTAATCAACTCCAAGTCACATGTGATCCTTTTAACATGCCATAAACACACTCACATCCATAAGTATGAGAAGAATTTTTGGTAATTTTGCTTCTGTACACTACCACAGCGGATTTAAAATCAAACAATGTAATTGAAGAGTAGACTTTCAGCTATAACTTCATTGGCAGGCTTTTAATGCATCTATCTATCTATCTATCTATCTATCTATCTATCTATCTATCTATATATTTATATATATATTCCCCTCCGGCCCTGTCCGTTTGGGTCCTCTACCAGAGTCCTGGGAGCTTAAGGGTTCTGCGCAGTATCTTAGCAGCACTCTTCAGGACAGAGATCTCGGATGTCGTTCCTCATTCCCTCTCTCTCCCAGTTTGGGGGTCACTGCCCCGAGTGTTCTGATTACCACAGGGACCACTGTTGCCTTCACCTTCCGCATCTTTTCTAGTTCTTCTCTCAGCCCTTGGTATTTTTTGAGTTTCTTGTATTCCTTCTTTCTAACGTTGCCATCACTTGGGATTGCTACATCTATCACTATGGCCTTCTTCCTGTGCTGGTGGTCCACCACTACTATGTCGGGTTGATTAGCCATCACCAGTTTGTCTGTCTTTATCTGGAAGTCCCACAGGATCTTAGCTTGGTCATTCTCAGCCACCTTTTGGAGGTGTATCCCATTTTGTCCTTGGAACTTCCAGGCCGTACTCAGCACAGATGTTCCTGTACACTATGCCAGCTACTTGGTTGTGGCGTTCCATGTATGCCCTGCCTGCTAGCATCTTGCACCCTGCTGTTACGTGCCAGATTGTCTCTGGGGCATCTCTGCACAGCCTGCAACTGGGGTCTTGCCTGGTATGGTAGACCCTAGCCTCTTTCGATCTTGTGCTCAGCGCTTGTTCCTGTGCTGCCATGATTCGTGCCTCTGTGCTGTATTTTAGTCCAGCTTTGAACAGCTACTGGTAGGATTTTTCGATATCAGCCACTTCTTCTCTCTGCCGGTGGTACATGACGTACAGGGGCCTGTCCTTCCATGATGGTTCCTGTTCTTGTTTCCTCTTCTATCCTGGGTTTCGGTCACCTGAGGTATTCACCAAGCATGTAATCAGTCATGGCCATCTTTCTGATGTACTCATGGATCTTTGTTGTTTTAAACTTGTTAAAATCACAAGTAAGACTTGGCAATTTAATGCAATATTTATTATTTCATTTTAAATTGAAATCCTAAAGAACTAACATTTTTTGTCACTGTCCAAATATGTATGCTTCAGACCGTGTGTTGTAAACACAGATGGAGGAATGTTATTTTTCTGGCATCCGAAAAAGGCACCACTGACCCTCCGTCAACCCAAAAGTAATGGTGAAAACTGAATTAGTGCATGAAATTGAGCGAGGACCCAGAAGGCCAGATTGTAAAACTGGCTATTAGGCCACTTATACAGTCAGCTCCCCTGTCTTCTCCTGCCGGATTCAAACCATCCACTTCAAAAATGCTCTCACAGGTCTAGAAATAGTCACTTACTAATGAGACTAGGCCAGCAGCAAGAAGGAAAAACTTAAATTGGATTCACGGTGGCTCTTCTGTATTTATGACTAAGAAGAGAATCCTCAAGAAGTCATTAAATGAAGGAAGAAACAATGTATTTTTGCCTTGTGTCAGTTTATTAGCATCTCATCTCCCTTTAATTAATAAACTCTCACTTTTATGAGGGGTTTAGCGTGATAGAAAAATTTACAAACATATAAATTCTACTTTATGTTTTTCTGTTTGCCTTTTCCTCAAAGACATCGGCTGTAATTTGTTGCATGTCACAGCAGTAGGCTTTTCTTCATTGTTATTGCTGCTGTTTGCCATTTTTGACAAGGGAAATGATTAAATCAAACACACTGACGAGAACAGGAGATATAACAGGAGCTTACAGCTTTACCTGTGAGCAGCACTTTTTATGAAGAACAATCTAATGAGAAGAGTAGTGGGAAATCTTTTGCTGCAAATTGAAAACCTTGGGGGTTTAAGCTTTTAGATTCAGGAAAGTGTTCTAAGCATGAGAGAGTCGCCGGCCGCTTCTTTAGATATGCCTGTCAAATGGCAGCAAATCAATGCATTTAGGCCTATAGATATAGTCAAGACAACCCGCTGAAGTTCAAACTAAGAATCAGAATAGGGAGGAAAGGTGATTTAAGCGACTGGGTTAGTACTTCAGAATCCGTGATCTGCTGGGACTTTCCTGCACAACCATCTCTAAGCTTTACAGAGTGGCGTGAAAAGCAGAAAATATCCAGCGAGCAGCAGTTCTCTGGGAGAAAATGAGTCAAAGTATGCAGCAGAGCATCTCTGAATGCATTACATGTCAAGCCCAGAAACGCACCTGGTGTCACTCCTCTTAAATGGGGACAGGAAACTGAAGCTACAGTTCACACATGCTCACCAAATTGGGACAACAGAAGCTCGGTCTGATGAGTTTTGGCGTAAACAACATGAATGGGGGATCCATCCTGCCTTGTTTTAATGGTTCAGGCTTCTGGTAGTAGTGTGGGGGGTGTTTTCTTGACACACTTTGGGACTTCTGGTATCAATTATACATCATTTAAACATCACAGCATTTTTCTTGACTGATGGCCTGCTTCCAGCAAGATAACCCACCATGTCACAAAGCTCAGATCATCTCAAACTGGTTTCTTGAACATGAGTGAGTTCACTGTACTCAAATGGCCTCCACAGTCACCAGAGCTCAATCCCACAGAGTATCTTTGGGATGTGATGTAAAGAGAGATTCTCATCATGGATGCGCAGCTGGCAAATCTGCAGTAACTGTGTGATGTTATCATGTCATTATGGAGCAAGAACCTCTGAGGAATGTTTCCAGCACCTTGTTAAGTCCATGCCATACTATGAAACATAAATGCAGTTCTGAAAGCAACCTGGTGCTACATGATGTATCCAATAAAGTGGCCGGGGAGTGTGCATGCTGCTTTTGTGAAGCACTAAGATAAATCTGCATGCTTCGTTTGAAAGTAAGCAGAGGATAAAAAAAACAAATTTTTCTATTAGAAGGCAAACTTGTTGCAGAAGATAACTTTCCAAGTTGCTAAGCGAGCCCATACACTGCAACTTAAAAAAAAATTAAAAATCACATATAAATAATTGACACATTTATATATTTCACTGTGAGATTTGAAGTTCACTACTCATCAGTCACCCCTGTCAGGTTCGTCCCCTGTCACCTGTGATACCTGAAACATGTTTCTGTATCTGGTTGTGTTCTGTCCTTTCGCGGTGCATGGTTGTAAAGTTGATCAATGTTTTCTTCATTTGATCGTATTTCATCTGGATGTGGATGTGTTTTGTTAAGCTGCAGTGCATTTAGAGTTCTCAGCCAGTTTCTAAGAACTGGATTGAATGTTACATTCATGGCACAAACTTTTATTGAGACTTTTAAATAGTCCAACTCAACAGTGGTGTATAGAAAGCAGCAGCCTTTGGTGCTGAAGCACACGAAGATGCTGCAAAAGCTGCAGTCCTTAAACAGCCATTTGAAGCTGCGTCTGACTTGAAGTAATCATTTTCTGTATGACCTTATCAGTTTTTCACATTTTTGTTGAGGATTTTTGGCCCGCTCTTCTTCACATTGTTACTTTGGTTCATTGAGGTTTGTGGGCATTTGCTCAGGCACAGCTTTCCTGCCACAGCATTTCATTCAGGTTGAGATCTGGACGTTGGATGGGCCATTGCAATACCTGGATTTTTTTGGAAGGCATTCTGTTTTAGAGTTGCTGTGCTTGGGAGCATTGACTTGTTGCATGACCCAGTTTCGGCCAAGCCTGATATTTGACTTGAACATACTTTGGTATACAGAGGAGTACATAGTCAACTCAATGACTACAAGGAGCCTAGATCTTGTGGCTGCAAAACCAGCATAAATCATCACTCCTCCACCACCAAGCTTGCCAGGTGATATGTTTGTACTGATAGGTGTGTGTTTGGTGTTCACCAAACATCTCTACTTTGATCTCATCTATCCAAAGGACATTGTCCCAGAAGTCTTGTGGTTTGTTCAGATACAACTGTGAAAACCTAAGCTGTGCTGCCATATTCTTTTTAGAGAGAAGAGGTTTTCTCCCAGCAACCTTTCCAAACAATCCATAGGTGCTTAGTCTTTTTTCTGTATTATCATGAATAACATCATTTAACATTGCAACTGAGGCCTGTTGAGTCTGATAAGTAGTTATTGTTTTTCTTCTTTGAGATTTCTCTGAGCATTGCTTGATTTGACCTGAGGCAGGTGCTCCAGACCAGCCAACTACCAAAGCTTCAGCTTTGATAAAGATGGTCACACTAGCAGAGGATCAATTATTCAAGTGCATTTGGTTAGCAGCACCTGGCTGCTACTTACCCTCTTAAATTCTGTGGAAGCAGGTAGAGCGTACTTAATTTTTTAGTGTTTAATGTTTAGTCTGGTATTTAAAAAAGTTTTTGATATATAACATCCATTTAAGCTTATGCTTAATTACTGGCGGCTTTGAGTAGGAGATCTGTCTGCAAGATTTCACCTTTTAGTATTGTAATATTATTTCATGTACTGAAATTTCTTAGCAGATGGGTGGATTTATTTCTAATTGAATTTACTAACATTAGATGATATCTTAGCCCTGAACCCTCTCATCCAATAAAAGTCCATTCTGATTTCAAATCACCAAGCTTTCAATGTCTGCTGTACTTCATGTGTCAGAGCATCAACCAGTGTGTGACTTTGTGGTTGCTTTGTCCAGTTTCTTATGTAAAGTCTGGGGTATTTAGTGAGTCTTTTCAACTAAATATAATTTTCTTATTGATTTTATAGGAGTTTGAGCCAGAAAACTTCAAGAAGAAGAATAGATTTAAGTCCGTATATCAGTGACATAGCTGAAATTGACAGTGGCAATTTCTGAAAGCAATGTTAATATATTGGGTTTTTTTGTTTTTGTATTTATAGTTGGGGAACTTGTTTGCATGTAGCCACATTTATTACATTTGCATATGAATTTGGCTCAGCTAACCTCCAGACAGGAGACTGTCTGAGCACAACGGCAACAAACTCTCAGCAACCTGTGTTAACTTTCCCCTGAACGTCTCTAATTTACTTACAAATCTTGTCTTGCACCTGTGCTAATTCACTGAACAGTCATTCGCCAGGGAAAACATAGTTTGAAGGTTGTCAAGCTAATTAGAAACTCAGCCATGGCACATAGCAACTTTAAAAGTTAAATGCAAATGTCTTTCCAGTCACATTAGATGCTGGTGTGGTTTTGCCCCAGTTGTGTCAGTCAACAAGGCAGCGGGTTGGTTTCTGAAATCTCCAAACAAATTAACTGTGAGGTTTGTGAATAGTATCTGCTGGATCCAGGTAGGAACAATAGAAGTTTTTACACTGCCTGAACTTTTTCCCATGGACTACGGACCTTTGGAAATTCTCACCTTATTATATTCCCTGAAATATGGGAATATGATATAACCATCAGCATCGCTGCTGCATATCTGTCATTTTATTGTAATAGCGCAAGATCTTATTTTTGGGCTGACGGGGACACAAGCCCCTCTCACCATTGAGGGTTGTGTCAGGAAGGGCATCTGGCATAAAACCTCTGCCAAATTACCAATTCAATTCAATTTTATTTGTATAGCGCCAATTCACAACAAAAGTCACCTCACACTATAAGGTAAAGATCCTACAGTGTTAAAGAGAAAACCCCAACAATCAGACAGTCTCCTATGAGCAAGCACTCGGCGACTGTGGGAAGGAAGAACTCCCTTTTAACAGGAAGCGACCTCCGGCAGAACCAGGCTCAGGGAGGAGCAGCCATCTGCCTTGACCGGTTGGGGGTGAGGGGAGAGAGAAGAGAGAAAGGAGAGCAAAGGGAGACACAGACTATGGGAGAGAGAAAACAACAATCAATAACATGCAGCAGTAACAAATAAATGCATGGGGAGTAAAAAGAGGTGGGTGGAGAAGAAATGCCCAGCACATCATAAGAAGCCCCCCAGCAGCTTAAACCTATTGCAGCATAACTAAGCCCTAACTATAACAATGTACCTTTCGGCTGCTCCCTTGTATTCTCCACCAAGGGGTCACCACAGCGGATTAATCCGCACAGGTAATTTGGCAGAGATTTTACACCAGATGCCCTTCCTGACACAACCCTCCATGGTGAGAGGGGCTTGTGTCCCCACCTGGAATCAAACCAGGGACCTTTCGCTTCAAAGGCGAACGCGCGAACCACTACGCTACCAGGGACACTAAGCCCTAACTATAAGTTTTATCAAAAAGGAAAGGTTGAAGCCTGATCTTAAACGTAGAGAGGGTGTCTGTCTTCTGAATACAAACTGGGAGCTGGTTCCACAGGAGAAGGACCTGCTAGCTGAAGGCTCTGCCTCCCATTCTACTTTTATAAACTTTAGGAACCACAAGTAGGTCTGCAGTCTGAGAGAGAAGTGCTCTAATGGGAAAATATGGTATAGTGAGGTGTTTAAGATATGA